>JAULAV010008866.1:0-138915 GCA_030789695.1 Scilla litardierei
CTTAACTTGGGACGATTTTCTACCCTTTTGGAAGATATGTATATTTTTATTAAATGATATGATTTTTGGCCAATTTTATCTTCTCTTTTTTAGTTAATGATGGTGATCTCCCGGTTCTAATTTACATTTATGCAGATATTTTTGAGCTCCGGCTATTTTCTACATTTTATACCAGATATGGATATTTATATTAAATGATATTATATTTATAGTCTAATTTTGTCTGCGCTTATTTTTCAGTTGAAGATGGCGATCGTCAGGTTTCAACGGATATTTTTGCGGATTTTTCTAAATCGGGTATATTATTCTACATTTTCGGGGAGTTACAGATCTTCTTATTATATGATATTATTTTTTGGACAAATTTTGTCTTCTCTTGTTTTTAAGCTGAAGATGTCAATCTCCCGAATCCAACGAACATATTTTGCAGGTTATTCTGACCTCGGGACTATTTTCTAAATTTCCTGGAAGATATGGATCTTTTATTAAATGATTTGAGTTTTGGCCAAATTTTGGCTTCTCGTTGAAGATGGCAATCTCCCGGTTTCGACTGATCTTTTGCGGATTTTTCTGAGCTCGGTGCTTTTCTACATTTTATGGAAGATATGTATGTTTTTATTAAATGAGATAATTTTTATAGCCTACATTTTTCTTCTCTTATTTTTTAGGTGAACGAGGCGATCTACCGGTTCCAACAGACATTTTTGCGGGCTTTTCTTAGCTTGGGTCTATTTTTCTAATTTTTCTGCAAGAATGTATTTTTTAATGAAATGATATGATTTTTTTGGCCTAATTTTGTCTTCTCTTTTTACATGTTATAAAGATGGCGATCTCCCGGTTCCAACAGAGATTTTTATAGATTATTCTGACCTCGAGGCTATTTCTAAATTTTCTGGAAGAAATGCATATTTTTATTAAATAATATGATTTTTGGCCTAATTTTGTCTTCTCTTATTTTCCTGTTGAAGATGACGATCTGCCAATTCCAATGGACATATTTGCATATTTTTAGCAGCATGGTGCTATTTTCTAAATTTAATGGAAGATATGGATCTTTTTACTAAATGATATAATTTTAAATCCTATGTTTGTCCTCTCTTTTTTCAGTTGAATATGGAGATCTAACTGATTTTTCCTACCATAAGGCTATTTTCTACATTTTAGGGAACATATGGATCATTTTATTAAATGATATGATTTTTGGCATACTTTTGTCTTCTTTTAATTTTTTTAGTTTAAGATGGAATTCTCACAGTTCCAACGGACATTTTTGCGGATTTTTTGACCTAGAGTCTATTTTCTATTTTTTCTGGAAGATATGTATTTAATAAATAATAAGATTTTAAGCCTAATTTTGTCTTCTCATTTTTTCGGATGAAGATGGCAATCTCCTGGTTCCAACTGGCATTTTTGCAGATTTTCTAAGTTCAAGGCAATTTTTCTATATTTTATGGAAGATATGGATCATTTTATTAAATGACATGATTTTTTGGCTTAATTTTATCTTCTCTTATTTTTCTGTTGAAGATGGCGTTCTCTCGGTTCCAATAGATATTTTTGCAGATTTTTTGAGATGCTATTTTCTACATTTTTGGAAGATATGGATCTTTTTATTATATAATTTTGTTTTAAGCTTAATTTTCTTCTTCTATTTTCAGATAAACATGGCAATCTCCTGGTTCCAACGGACATTTTTGCGGTTTTTTCTGAGCTCCTGGCTATTTTCTAAATTTTTGTAAGATATTTTTCTTTAAATTAAAAGATATGATTTTAGAGCCCAATTTTGTATTCTCTTATTTTTCAATAGAAGATGGTGATCTCCCGGTTCAAACAGACATTTTTGCAGATTTTACTTAGCTCGGAGCTATTTTCTGTGTTTTCTGGAAGACAACATGCATCTATTGGTTAAATATTATGATTTTTTTGCCTAATTTTGTTTTCGCTTATTTTTCACTTGAAGATAGCGATCTCCATGTTCCAACGGACATTTTAACGGATTTTTCTGAGCTCGGTGCTATTTTCTGTATTTTCTGGAAGATATGGATCATTTTATCAAATGATAACATTTTGGCCTAATTTTTATCTTCTCTTATTTTTTAGTTGAAGATGGCGATCTTCCTATTCCAACGGGTATTTTTAGGGATTTTTCTGTGCTCCGGGCTATTTTCTATATTTTATTGTAGATATGAGTCTTTTTATTAAATGATATGATTTTTAGCCTAATTTTCTCTTCCCTTACCCGGTTTCAACAGATATTTTTGCAGATTGTTTCTTTGAGTCGATTTCCAACATATCCGGGAAGTTCTGGATTTTTTATTAAATGATATGATTTAATGGCCTAAATTTGTCTTCTCATATTTTTCAATTGAAGATGGCGATCTCCCGGTTCCTACGGACATTTTTGTAGATTATTCTATCCTTAGGCTATTTTCTAAATTTTCTTGAAGATATGGATATTTTTATTAATGATATGATTTTTGGCCTAATTTTGGCTACTCTTATTTTTCAGATGAAGATGGCTTTCTTCCGGTTCCAACGGAAATCTTTAAGGATTTTTCGAAGCTCGATGCTATTTTCTACATTTTATGGAGATATTAATTTTTAATTTACTGATATGATTTTTATATCCTGTGTTTTTCTTCTCTTATTTTTTAGGTGAATATTGCGATCTACCAGTTCCAATGGACATTTTTACTGATTTTTGTTAGCTTGGTGATATTTTTTAGTTTTATGGAAGAAATGGATTATTTTATTAAATGATATGATTTTTTGGCCTACTGTTGTCTTCTCTTATTTTCCGTTGAAGATGGCATTCCCGCGGTTCCAACGGAGATTTTTGCAGATTTTTTTGACCTAACGACTATTTTCTACATTTTCTGAAAGATATGGATCTTTTTATTAAATAATATGATTTTTGGCCAAATTTTATCTTCTCATATTTCTAAGATGAAGATGGCAATCTCCAGGTTCCAAAGGACATTTTTGCAGATTTTTCTGAGCTCCGGGCTATTTTATACATTTTCTGTAAGATATGAACCTTTAGATTAAATGATATGATTTGTATAGCATAATTTTGTCTTCTCTGATTTTTAGTTGAATATGGCAATCTCATGGTTCCAACGAACATTTTTATGTATTTTTTTGAGCTGGAGCTATTTTCTATATTTTATTGAAGATATGGCTCTTTTTATTAAATGATATGATTTTTGTAGCCGAATTTTGTCTTCTCTTATTTTTTTAACTTGAAGATGGCAATCTCTAGCTTCCAACAGGCATTTTTGGGGCTATTTCTGAGCTTGGGACTATCTTTCTACATTTTCGGGAAGTTGTGGATCTTTTTATTAAACGATATGATTTTGGCCTAATTTTGTCTTCTCTTTTTTCTGTTGAAGACAGCGATATCCCATTTCCAACGAACATTTGTGTGAATTTTCTGGAAAATATGCATTTTTATAATAAATGATTTGATTTTTATAGACTAAGTTTGTCTTCTCTTATTTTTAGTTGAAGATGGCGATTTTCCGGTTACAATGGATATTTTTACCGCTTTTTCAGAGCTCGGGGTTAATTTTCTATATTTTCGGAAAGTTATAGATCTTTTTATTAAATGATATGATTTTTTGGCCTAAATTTGTCCTCTATTACTTTTTCATTGAAGATAGCGATCGCTCGGTTCTAACAGACATTTTTGAGGATTTTTCTGAGCTCCTGGCTTTTTCTAAATTTTATGTACGATATGAATATTTATATTAAATGATTTGATTTTTATAGCCTAATTTTGTCTTCTCTGGTTTTTCAGTTGAAGATGTCGATCTCCCGGTTCCAACGGCAATTTTTATGGATTTTTCTAAACTCGAAACTATTTTCTACAGTTTATTGGATCTTTTAATAAATGATTTGATTTTTATAGGCTAAGTTTGTCTTCTGTTATTTTTCAGTTGAATATGGTGGGTTCCAACGAAAACATTTGTGAAATTTTCTTAGCTCCAAGCTAATTTCTACATATTGTCTTCTCTTATTTTTAGATAGAGATGGCGATCTCCCGGTTCCAACAGACATTTTGCAGGTCTTTCTTACCTCTGGTCTATTTTCTACTTTTTCTGTAAGATATGTATCTTTATATTAAATGATATGATTTCTATGGCCCAATTTTGTCTTCTCTTATTTTTCAGTTGAAGATGACGATCTCCCATTTTAAATGGAAGTTTTTACGTATTTTTCTATGCTCGGGACTATTTTCTATATTTTCTGGAAGATAAGGATCTTTATATTAATTGATATGATTTTTGTGCGTAATTTTGTCTTCTCTTATTTTTGCAGTTGATGATGGCGATCTTTTTATTAAATAATATGATTTGTTTTGGTTTTATTATGTCTTCTCTTATATTTCGGTTGAAGATGGTGATCTCCTGGTTTCAACGGACTTTTTTGCGGATTTTTCTAAGCTTCATGGTATTTTTCACATTTTCTGGAAGATATGGATCGTTTTATTAAATGATATCAGAGAAGACAAAATTAGGCTAAAAATATTCATTGAAACTGAGAATCGACATCTTCAACTAAAATATAAGAGAAGACAAAGTTCAGAATCAGGAAATCGCCATCTTCATCTATAAAAATGTTCGTTGTAACCGGGATATCGCCATCATCAACTGATAAGATTTTTATATATCATTTTTTGAGCTTGGTGCTATTTTCTATATTTTATGAAAGATATGTATCTTTTTATTAATTGATATGATTTTTATAGCCTATATTTGTCTCCTCTTATTTTCCAGTTGAAGATGGCGTTCTTTTTATTAAATGAAATGATTTTTTGGCCTAATTTTGTACTCTCTTATTTTTCATTTTAAGATGGCGATCTCCCTGTTCTAACAGACATTTTTGCAGATTTTTATGAGCTCTAGACTATTTTCGCTTTTTTGGAAGATATGCGTCATTTTATTAAATGATATGATATTTTGGCCTAATTTTGTCTTATTTTATATTCCAGTTAAAGATCACCGGTTCCAACGGAAATTTTTGCGGATTTTTCTGAGTTCCGGGATATTTTCCACTTTTTGGAAGATATGTATCATTTTATTAAATGATATGATATTTTGGCCTAATTTTGTCTTCTCGTATTTTTAAGTTGAATATGGCGATCTCCCGGTTCCAATGGATATTTTTGCAGATTTTTCTTGGTTCGTGGATTTTTTCAATTTTTTCTGGAAGATATGAATCTTTTTATTAAATGATATGTTTTTTGGCCTAATTTTGTCTTCTATTTTTTCAGTTAAATATTGCGATCTCCCGGTTCCAACGGAAATTTGTATGGATTTCGGTGCTATTTTCTACATTTTGTGACAGATATGTATCTTTTTATTAAATGATATGATTTTTGGCCTAATTTTGTCTTCTTTTATTTTTTCAGTTGAAGATGGCGATCTCCCGGTTCCAATGGATATTTTTTGCATTTTTTTGAGCTCCGAGCTATTTCTACATTTTCTGTACGATATGAATTTTTATAATAAATGATTTGGTTTTTATAACGTAATCATATCTTCTCTTATTATTCAGTTGATGATGGAGATCTCCCTGTTCCAATGGACAGTTTTCTCGATTTTTTGAGGTCGGTGCTATTTTCTATATTTTAGGAAGTTATGGATCGTTTTATTAAATGATATCAATTTTTGACCTAATTTTTTCTTCTCTCATTTTTCAGTTGAAGATAGCGATCTCCCGATTTCAACTAACATTTTTGTGGATTTTTCTGAGCTCCGGGCTATTTTCTACATTTTCGGAAAGTTTTGGATCTTTTTATTAAATGATAAGATTTTTATAGCCTAATTTTGTCTTCTCTTATTTTTTTACTTGAAGATGGCGATCTGCTGGTTTCAATGGACATTTTTGCATATTTTTCTTAGCTTGGACTATTTTTCTATATTTTCTGGAAGATATGTATCTTTTTATGAAAAGTTATGCCTGTTTGGCCTAATTTTATTTTCTCTTTTTTAATTTGAAGATGTGATCTCCCGGTTACAATGGAGATTTGTGCGGAGTTTTTTAAGCTCTGTACTATTTTCTATATTTTTGTAAAATATGAATTTTATATTAAATGATATGATTTTTATAACCTAATTTTGTCTTCTGTTATTTTTCAGTTGAAGATGATGATCTCTTGGTTCCAAGGAACATTTTTGGATTTTTCTGATATCGGGGCTATTTTTCTAAATTCTCAAGAAGTTATGAATCTTTTTATTAAATGATATGATTTTTGGCCTAATTTTGTCTGCTTTTATTTTTCAGTTGAAAATAGTGGTCTCCCTTGCCCAACGATTTTGCGTATTATTCTAACCTAGGACTATTTTCTAAATTTTCTAGAAGATATGAATCTTTTTATTAAATGATATGATTTTTGGCCTAATTTTGTCTTGTCTTATTTTTCAGTTGAAGATGGCGATCTCCGAGTTCCAACGGACAATTTTGTGGATTTTTATAATCTCGGTGCTATTTGCTACATTTTTATAAATGATATGATTTATATAGCCTACGTTTGTCTTCTCTTATTTTTTTCTATTTTTAAGTTGAAGATGGCGATCTCCCGGATCCAATAGACATTTTTTGCGGATTTTTCTTAGCTTGAGTCTGTTTTTATACATTTTCTTAAATATATGTATCTTTTTATGAAATGATACGATTTTTTGGCCGAATTTTGTCTTCTCTATTTTTCAGATGAAGATGACGATCTCCCGGTTTCAACAACATTTTAGCGGATTTTTCTGAGCTTCGAGGTATTTCCTACATTTTGTGTAAGATATGAAACTTTATATTAGATGATATGATTTTTATAGCCTAATTTAGTCTTCACTTATGTTTCAGTTGAAGATGGCAATCTCCCAGTTCCAACGAATATTTTTGCAGATTTGTTTGAGCTCGGTGCTATTTTCTACATTTTATGGAAGATATTGAACTTTTTATTAAATGATATGATTTTTATAACCTACATTTGTCTTCTCTTATTTTTCCTGAGCTCCATGCTATTTTTTATATATTCTAAAAGATATGGATCTTTATATTAAATGATATGATTTTTATGTTCTAATTTTGTCTTCTTTTATTTTTCTGTTGAAGATGGCGATCTCTCGGTGCCAACAGACATTTTTGCGTATTATTCTGACCTCGAGGCTATTTTCTAAATTTTCTGGAATATATGTATTTTTATTTAATGATATGATTTTTGGCATAATTTTGACTTCTCTTATTTTTTTAGTTGAAGATGGCGATCTCCCGGTTCCAACGGACGTTTTTGCAGATATTTATGAGCTTGGTGCTATTTTCTTTTTTATGAAAGATAATGATCTTTTTTTAAATGAAATGATTTTTATTACCTACATTATTTGTCTTCTCTTATGTTTTCCATTTGAAGATGGAAATCTACCCGTTTCAACAGACATTTTTGCGGATTTTTTATTAGCTTGGAACCATTTTTCTGCCTCTTCGGGAAGATACATATATTTTAATTAAATTATATGTTTTTGGCTCAATCTTATCTTCTCTTTTTTCTGTTGAAGATGGCGATCCCCCGGTTCCAATTTACATTTGTGCAGTTTTTTGAGCTCCGGGCTATTTTCTACATTTGAGTAATTGAAATGGCATGCAAATATGCAGAAAAAAGGTGTAAAATATGAGCCAATCAAAATCCCCCAAGCTTACCTCTTACTCGTCCTCGAGGAAGACGAATACAAAGCTCACTGGGAGGTAAAAATAAGAAAAACAAAAAGAATACGAAGTGGAAGGGGTCGCTAGATTATTCTCTCAGATCTCAAGCCATAAGCTGCACATCACGATAACTCAAAAAATACGAATCACATGCTATAAAGATTTCATATCTTACTTAAACATGGTACTTGCAAGCTTTTAAGAACAACAAAAGGGACTCTCTAAATTCATACAATCAATTCATTTCCACATCATGCATTTCATAGAATTTAATATACAAATCATTGGCGACACACTTTTCAATCAAGAGTTATAACAGAAGCATATCAGAATCACACCAAGCATGGAGAATGGAATAAATCATGGCATTCACATATTTATATCGAATCATAAGAATTCTTTATAACTAAAGTATTTGCTAAGTTTCAGCATTATCAAACTTCCCCATTCATGCAGTTCTCCACTCTAATGTCGCACTCACTCATATGGTCAAGTGAATTCACCCCTCCAAGCTTAGCTTGATGCATCGCATAATATGATAGTGGAAAATGGGATTTTTGCCTTGGTTTTCCCAAGTATTTTGTGACTCCAATAATGAGATAGAGAAATATTTTTCTTTTTCTTTTTGAACTTTTTGTTTCTCATTTTTCTTTTGGGATTTTTGTAGGAGCTATGTGATTTGTATTTTTGGTTTTCGGCTCCTTTTTTGCTTTTTGTACTTTTTGGGGGTAACTTTTTCTTTTGTAGAGATATTTGGGAAATAGATGCGATATAAGTAGCATTAGAAGGTGAACTCAAGTGACATGTTGAGAATAAGAAGATATATATGGAGAAGGAAATGGTGTAACACTCGGTTCACTCTAAGATGTGCACAAATGATTAAATAAGATAATACATCAACTAAACTCATATGCAAGCATGGATATTCTCAATCATTTCACTAAATAGTGAAGTTAAGCAAGAGTGCAATCAAAACATTCAACAGAAGGTGAATAAGACAATAAGGCAGATGCTTCCATTATACAATTGATGCGTGAATCTTGGTGCACTTCCAACAAAAGCATACTAAACACTAATCCATACATTCAGCTTCAATTAATATCATGCATTCATATAGAGGAATCATCAAAAGAATATATAAGCAAGCACATGGATAGCAGTATACTGAAATACTCCAAATAACATGGCAAGAGTAGTAAGCATCGTGATGGCTACTAAAGCAATAAGAGATATCATCATAAGGAACATATCTAGCAAAAGGAGGAAACGAAAATAAAGAAATAAAAATTAAAAAAGGAAAGAAAAGAAAAACAAGCACACAATATGATGCATGAACACACATAAAAGGAAAATAAGATGGAAAAATCAAAAAGATGATGCAAAATTTTTGAAAAATTCTAAAAACCCTAAAAATATAGTAAACGTGCAACTAAATGGCATGTAAATGCACTCTCCCAAGCTTAAACTTCACATTGTCCTCAATGTGATCATAATGGAAGAATATAAGGAATAACGATAAATATGAGGGGAATGAAAAATGATGAAATGAATGACATGAAATCCTAATGAAATTAATACACATACAATGATGCATGAGAGCGCCTTCCCCCAAGCTTATACCAAAAAATCCTATTCAAATGACTCGATCAAAAATACCACGGCTTTGCTAAGCGGGATCGAGTCAAACAAATAAGAATGTGAGTATTCACTTGAAAGAGATGCTCGATGGGTGGTGAGCAAAAACGATGTGTGGCACATTAAAATGTGAAGAGGACAATCAATAGCATATAATGGATTTGGGATGTAAAAGATTATTGTTGCCGTCATATGAGGTGATATTTATTCAAAACTGACTAATCAAGCAAATCTATATGGTCCTCCGAGAGGATTTATGTTTATTGAAAGCATGAAATACTACACTACTGGATTGATGTCACCTATAGCAAAAGGAGGATCCAGTATCTTTGCCGGTGTCAGCAACTGCTCCAACTGCTCCTTCCGTGGCTCCACCAGATGCGTGTGTCCATGGACTCCATTACATTCCAGAAATACGGCTCCCATCATCTCTCCAAGACTCCACTTGTACCCTGTAAGAGATAAGCCGCATCAATATGATGTGAATAATTCTTCCCCAAAATAAATGTATTCCAAAGAGGGTCATCAACATAAGTACTTAAAATTAAAGGTGGTTGACAACACTTTCCTGTAAATAAATCTCTACTCTCGTGCACTACGTCGACCAAATCCTCGTTGTTTGCCTCTAGTTCTTCCGGTAGGTTTGACATATAAGCGTGGGTCTCATCAGCCAACTCCTCATCATCGTCAGACTTATCCCATCGCACCTCCTGATCATATTCGTATGCGTCCATGGATGCTAACTCCTCGCTCTCCTCCTCGTATATGTTCCATCGTGCCTCTTGATCATATGTATGTGTATCTGCAAAAGGTGCAATGAGTCGTCAAAATCTGAATCATAGTAAACATCATACATGGGAGTGGAATCAAATGTAAAGGGCGAGGGAGTAAAGAGATCTCCCTGAAGGAGAGCCATAATCTCTGTGGGATAGTCCTCGACATCAATGGAAGGGTGGTCCTCTGAGAGATGCTCAGCCTCTGTAGAAGGCGGGGATAGCTGCGATAGCTCAAAAGGAGGGGGCACAATGCGGGCTCCATCTGTGTGCAGATGTCATCGTCCCAAGTCACGTCCTCCTTTATGGTCTGCTCCGCTACTTTTGACATGACCTCCTCAACATATCCTCTGATGGTATAGGATGCTCTGACTCATGTGGGTGGCATGGGGGAGGCGATGACGACACAAGGTGGCTCAATGGGCTCATGTATCTCGACAATGGTGTAAAAATGGGTCTTGTGCCCCTCAACTAGAGCGTAGAATCCATCATCAATTGTGCATGTGGAAGAGATGCAATGAGTAATAAAGTTTTGAAATCCGAGCTCAAAAGGATCACATGATGTTATTGTTAATGGACCGGTTTCTCGAACTACGTCGACAATGTTTCTCAATAGGTACATATATGTGTCCTCCTTCGGCAGCTCAGATGTCTCTATTTGTAGAGCGTTGATGGTGTAAAGGTGGATATAATCACCTTCAAGTGAAGCATACACTCCATCTATGATAGTACATGCACCAGAGACATTAGCCATAACGAAATCGATGAATACTTGGTCGGACGGTTTACCTACCATAACGGTTAGTAAACCAGTAGATTGAGCATCATCTATCATTTGCTCCATGGTTGCTGCCAACTGCAGATCACTGAACTTTCTCACTTGCATCCACTTCATAAACTCGCGTGATGGTCCCTTTAGCCTTCTAGAGAAGATATCAAATAGCTTGGAACCATCCCACTCATGGTCTGACTTCGTCTGGAACATCCCTAATATTCTTTCAAACCTGGACAAGGCTTTCCTAAAGGATTCTCCATCAGCCTGACAAAATGTAGCGAGATATATGTAGAATTGTATAGAAAGTCGTATCTTTGAAAGCACCATCGCCTTATCAACTGTACCTGATCAAGCAAAGTAGACAACCTGGAAAAGACGTCAGTGGTACAAAGAGAGATAATTCTAATAACATCAGGTGGTGGGGAAAATCTATCTCTCTGTTTTTTTTGTTTTTTTTTGTTTTTGTTTTTTCTTTCTTTTTTTAAACGCAGTCTAATCGACCTAATTGTGACAAATTGGCACCCAACAGGAAACACCTCGCCGGCAACGTCGCCAAAAAATCTCGGTTCCAACGAACCTTTTTGCGAATTTTTCTTAGCTCCGGGCAATTTTGAACATTTTCTTTAAGACATGGATGTTTATATTAAATGATATAATTTTTATAGCCTAATTTTGTCTTCCCTTTTTTTAGCTGAAGATGGATAGCTTCAGGCTCCAACAGAATTTTTTGCGGATTTTTCTGAGATATGCGCAAATTTCTACATTTTCTAAAGGATATGAATCATTTCATTAAATGATATGATTTTTTGCCCTTATTGTCCTCTCTTATTTTTCTGTTAAAGATGGTGATCCCACGGTTCCAACAAACATTTTTGCGGATTTTTCTGAGCTCGAGACTTTTTTCTATAGTTTATTGAAGATATGTATCTGTTTATTAAATGATATGATTTTTATCGCCTAATTTTGACTTCTCTTTTTTTATTTGAAAATGTCTATCTGCCCATTCCAATAGAAATTTTTGTGGATTTTTCCAAACTCTAGGCTGTTTTCTACTTTTTCTGTAAGATATGAATCTTTATTTTTTTATGGCCAAATTTTTTTCTCTTATATTTTTTCGTTGAAGATGGCAAACTCCCGGTTCCAACAGACATTTTTGCAGATTTTTTTGAGCTACGTGATATTTTCTATAATTTCTGTAAGATAAAAATCTTTATATTAAATGATATGATTTTTATAGCCTAATTTTGCATTCTCTTATTTTTAAGTTGAAGATGACGATCTCCCGGTTCATACGGACAGTTTTGCGGATTTTTCTCAGTGCGGGGCTATTTTCTATAGTTTATTGAAGATATGGAAATTTTAATTAAATGATATGATTTTTATAGACTAAGTTTGTCTTCTCTTATTTTATAGTTGAAAATGCCATCTCTCGATTCGGCCGGACATTTTTACGGCTTTTTGACCTCGAGGCTTTTTTCTACATTTTCCGGAAGATATGGATATTTTTATTAAATTTTATGATTTTTGGCCTAATTTTGTCTTGTTTTACTTTTCAGATGAAGATGGCGATCTCCAGGTTCCAACTGACATTTTTACGAATTTTTCTTCGCTCCGGACTATTTTCTTTATTTTCTGTAAGATACAGATCTTTAGATTAAATGATATGATTTTATAGCCAAATTTTGTCTTTCTTATTTTTCAGTTGAAGATGATGATCTCCCGACGGATATTTTTGTGGATGTTCTGAGCACAGGGCTATTTTTTTCATTTTATTGAAGATATGTACCTTTTTATTAAATGATATGATTTTTGTAGACTACTTTTGTCTTCTCTTATTTTTCAGTAGTTCATGGCGATCTCCCGGTTCCAACAGACATCTTTGCGGATTTTTCTGAGCTCGGAACTAGTTTTCTACATTTTAGATAAGTTATGGATATTTTTATTAAATGATATGATTTTTTTGGCATATCTTCTCTTTTATTATTTGAAGATGTGGAACTCACATTTCCAACAGACATTATTGCATATTTTTCTTAGCTCGGGAATATTTTCTATATTTTATTGAAGAAGTGATTCATTTTATTAAATGATACTATTTTAAGGACTAAATTTGTCTTCTCTTAATTTTCAGTTGAAGATGGTGATATCCCGTTTCCAATGGAACATTTAGCAGATTTTTCTGATCTCGGGGATATTTTCTAAATTTTATTGAAGATATGTATTTTTTATTAAATTATATGATTTTTATAGCTTAAGTTTGTCTTGTCTTATTTTTCATTTGAATATGGCGATCTCTCGGTTCCAACAGACATTTTTGCGGATTTTTATTGAAGATATAAATATTTTTATTAAATGAAATGATTTCTTAATATGGCGATCTCAATGTTCCAAGGACTTTTTTTGCGGATTTTTCTGATCTTGGGCTATTTTTCTCCATTTTATGGAAGATATATATCTTTTTATTAAATGAAATGAGTTTTGGACTAATTTTATCTTCCCTAACTTTTTTCATTAAAAATGGCGAGCTTCTGATTTTCCGGACATTTTTTCAGATTTTTTCTGATCTATGGGCACTTTTCTACATTTACTGTAAGATATGAATCTTTATATTAAATGATATGATTTTTATAGCCTATTTTTTTCTTCTCTTATTTTTTAGTTGATGATGGCAGTTTCCTGGTTACAAGGGAATGTTTGCGTATTTTTTTGAGCTCGTGGCGATTTTCTATATTTTCTGGAAGATAAATAATCATTTTATTAATTGATTTTATTTTTGTTGCTTTATTTTGTCTTCTCTTATTTTTCCAGTTGATGATGTCGATCTTTTTATTAAATGATATGATTTTTGGCCTTATTTTGTCTTCTATTATATTTCGGTTGAAGATGGTGATCTTCCGGTTCCAACAGACATTTTTGAGGATTTTTCTGAAAAGCTGGACTATTTTCATACATTCAGGAAGATATGGATCCTTTTATTAAATGATATCAGAGAAGACAAAATTAGGCCAAAATGTCCGTGGAAATCAGGAAATCGCCATCTTCAACAAAAATATAAGAGAAGACAAAATTTAGAACCGGAAAATCGCCATCTTCATCTATAAAAATGTTCATTGTAATCGAGATATCGCCATCTTCAACTGATAAGATTTTTATATATCATTTTCTGAGCTTGGTGCTATTTTCTATATTTTATGAAAGATATATATCTTTTAATTAATTGATAAGATTTTTATAGTCTAAATTTGTCTTCTCTTATTTTCCAGTTGAAGATGGCAATCTTTTTATTAAATGATTTTAAAGCCTAATTTTGTCTACTCTTATATATTCCAATTGAAGTGGTGATCTCCCAGTTCCAACGGATATTTTTGCGGATTTTTTGACCTTCGGGCTATTTTCCACATTTTTGGAAGATAAGTATCATTTTGTTTAATGATTTCATATTTTGGCCTTATTTTGTCTTCTCTTATTTTTCAATTGAAGGTGGTGATCTACCGATTCCAACAGACATTTTACAGATTTTTCTAAGCTCGGGGCTATTTTCTACACTTTCTGGAAGATAAGAATCTTTATATTAAATTATATGATTTTTATATCCTGATTTTTTCTCTTTGTTTTCAGTTTAAGATGGCGATTCCCAGTTCCAACGGACATTTTTGCCAAATTTTTTGAGCATCAGGGTATTTTCTACATTTTATTAAATATATGGATCTCTTTATTAAATGACAAGATTTTTATAGCCTAATTTTGTCTGCTCGGTAGAAGATGGCGATCTCCAGGTTCCAACGGACATTTTTACGTATTTTCTTAGCATTGTGATTTTTTTCAACATTTTCAAGAAGATATGAACCTTTTTATTAAATGATATGATTTTTTGGCCTAATTTTGTCCCCTCTTTTTCAGTTAAAGATGGCGATCGCACGGTTCCAATGGATATTTGTGCGTATTTTTCTGAGCTCGGTGCTATTTTCTACATTTTATGGCAAATATGTATCTTTTTATTAAACAATAGGATTTTTTGGCCTAATTTTTTCTTCTCTTATTTTCCAGTTGATGATGTTGATCTCCTGGTTCCAACGGACATTTTTTCGGATTTTCTAAACTCCAAGCCATTTTTTGAATTTTCTATATGATATGAATCTTTATATTAAGGATATGATTTTTATATCCTAATTTTGTCTTCCCTTATTATTTAGTTGAAGATGGTGATCCCTTGATTCTAAAGGACATTTTTGCCGATTTTTATGAGCTCGGGGCTATTTTGTACACTTTCTGGAAGATACGAATCTTTATATTAAATGATATAATTTTTATATCCTAAGTTTTTCTTCTCTTATTTTTTCAGTTGAAGATGGCGATCTCCCGGTTCCAACGAACATTTTTGTGGATTTTTCTGAGCTCAGGGCTATTTTCTATATTATCGGAAATTTATGTATCTTTTTATTAAATGATATAATTTTTATAGCTTAAGTTTCTTTTCTCGTATTTTTTTGTTGAAGATGGAGATCTCTCGGTACCAACGGATATTTTTTGTGTATTTTTTAGGTTCGGTGCTATTTTTTACATTTTATGGAAGATTTATAATTTTTTATTAAATAGTTCTTTTTTATATCCTACATTAATCTTTTCTTATTTTTAAGTTGAAGATGGCAATCACCCGGTTCCAACGGACATTTTTGCAGATTTTTAGCTTGATCCTATTTTTCGTCAGTTTTGGTAAGATATTTATCTTTTTATGAAATGATGTGATTTTTTGGCCTAATTTTGTCTTCTCTTTTTTACTTTGAAGATGGCGATCTACTGATTCCAAGGGACATTGTGCGGATTTATTTTGAACTATGGGCTATTTTCAATATTTTTGTATAATATGAATCTTTATATTAAATAATACATTTTTTATAACCTATTTTTGTCATCTCTTATTTTTTTAATTGAAGATGGTGATCTCTCGGTTCCATAGGACATTTTTGCGGATTTTTCCGCGCTTGGGGATATTTTTCAATATTTTTGAGAATTTATGGCTCTTTTTATTAAATGATATGATTTATTGGCCTAATTTTGTCTTCTTTTATTTTTCAGTTAAAGATAGCGATCTCCCATTTCTAACGGACATTTTGCTTATTATTCTGACCTCGGTATTTATTTTCTAAATTTTCTTGAAGATATGGATCTTTTTATTAAATGATATGATTTTCGGGCTAATTTTGTCTTCTCTTATTTTTCAGTTGAAGATGGCGATCTCCCTGTCTGACAGATAATTTTGCAGATTTTTTAAGCTCGGTGCTATTTTCTACATTTTTATAAATGATTTGACTTTATTGACAAGGTTTATCTTTTCTTATTTTTTTATTGAAGAACGATCTCCCGGTTCTAATGGACATTTTTGCGGATTTTTTAATTTGAGGCTGGTTTTCTACATTTTCTGGAAGATTTGGATCCTTTTATGAAATGATATGCTTTTTGGTCTAATTTTATCTTCTCTATTTTCACATGAAGATGCCGATCTCCCAGTTCCAACGAACATTTTTGCCGATTTTTCTGAGATTCAGGGTATTTTCTACATTTTCTGTAAGATATGAATCTTTATATTAAATGATATGATTTTTATAGCCTATTTTATCTTCTCTTATTTTCAGTTGAAATGGCGATCTTTCGGTTCCAACGAACATTTTTGCAGATTGTTTTAGGCTCGGTGCTATTTTCTACATTTTATGGAAGATATAGAACTTTTTATTAATGATATTATTTTTATAACCTACATTTGTCTTCTCTTTTTTTTTCAATTGAGATGGCCATCTCTCGGTTCCAACGGAAATTTTTGCGGATTTTTCTGAGCTCCAGTCTATTTTCTACATATTATGGAAGATATGGATCTTTATATTGAATGAAATTATTTTTATGGTCTTATTTTGTCTTCTCTTATTTTTAAGTTGAAGATAGCGATCTTTCGGTTCCAACGAACAGTTTTGCGTATTATTCCGACCTCGTGACTATTTTCTAATTTTTTTGGAATATATGTATCTTTTTATTAATGATATGATTTTTTGCCTAGTTGAAGATGACTGACGGACTTTTTTGCGGATTTTTCTTAGCTTTGAGCTATTTTTTAGATTTTATTAATTATATCTTTTATTAAAATGAGCTGTTTTTGTAGCCTATTTTTGTCTTCTCTTATTTTTCAGTTGAACAAGGTGATCTCCCGGTTCCAATGGACTTCATTTCGGCTTTTTCTGAGCTCGAAACTATATTTCTACTTTTTTGGGAAGTTGTGGATCTTTTCATTAAATGATATGATTTTTGGCCTAATTTTATCTTCTATTTTTTTTTGAAGATGGCGAAGTCCCGGTTGCAACAGACATTTTTCCAGATTTTTCTGAGCTCGCGTATTTTTCTACAGTTTATTGAAGATGTGGTTCATTTTAATAATGATATGATTTTTATAGACTACATTTGTCTTCTCTTATTTTTCAGTTGAAGATGGTGATTTCCCGTTTCCAACGGAATGTTTGTGGATTTTTCTGATCACATGGCTATTTTATAAATTTTATGGAAGATAAGTATCTTTTTATTAAATGCTACGATTTTTATAGCCTTAGTTTGTCTTCTCTTATTTTTCAGTTGAGTATGGCGACATTTTTGCAGATTTTTTGGTCTATATGCTATATATTCTATATTTTCTGTAATATCTTTATATTAAATGATTTGATTTTTATAGAATAAGTGTGTCTTCTTTTATTTTTCAGTTGACGATCGCGATCTGCCGGTTACAATCGACATTTTTGTTGATTTTTCTAAGCGCGTTGTTATTTTCTTTTTATCAAATGATATGCTTTTTAGTCTAATTTTGTCTTTTCTTATTTTTAGTTGAATAGGGCGATCGTTCGATTCCAACATACATTTCTGATGATTTTTCTGAGTTCAGTGATATTTTTCTTCATTTTCTTGAAGATATGGATATTTTTATTAAATGATATGATTTTTTGGCCTAATTTTGTCTTCTCTTATTTTTTCATTGAAGATGGCGATCTGTCGATTTCAACAGACGTTTTTGTGGGATTTTTCTGAGCTTCGTGCTATTTTCTATATTTTCTATAAGATATGAATATTTATATTAATCTTATGATTTTTATAGCCAAATGTTGTCTTTTTTATTTTTCAGTTGAAAATGGCGATCTCCCAGTTCCAACAGACATTTTTAGGAGTTTTTCTGAGCTCCGGGCTATTTTCTACATTTTATTGGAGACATTGATTTTTTTATTAAATGATATGATTTTTATAGTCTAAGTTTGTCTTCTATTATTTTTCAGTTGAAGATGATGATCTCCCGGATCCAACAGACATTTTATGGATCTTTTTATTAAATGATATGATTTTTCATAGACTAAGTGTATCTTCTCTTTTTTTTCGTCGAAAATGGCGATCTCCCCGGTTCCAACAGACATTTTTGCGGATTTTTCTGACCACGAGACTATTTTCAACATTTTGTGAAAGACATGGATCTTTTTATTAAATGATTGGCATAATTTTGTCTTCTTTTATTTTGCAAGTGAAGGTAGCAATCTCAAGGTTCCAACGGACATTTTTGCAGATTTTTTTGAGATCGGAACTACTCTAGATTTTAGATAAGAAATTGATCTTTTCTTTAAATGATATGATTTTTATAGCATAACTTTGTCTTCTCTTATTTTTCAGTTGAAGATCGCGATCTCCCGGTTCCAACAGGCATTTTTGCGGATTTTCTTAGCCCGTAACTATTTTTCTATATTTTCTGGAAGATATGTATCTTTTGATTAAATGAAATGATTTTTGGCCTAATTTTGTCTTATCTTATTTTTTTAGTTAACAGATTGCGATCTCTTGGTTCTAACGAACATTTTTGATGATTTTCCTGGACTCCTGGCCATTTTCAAAATTTTTTGTAAGATATGTATCTTTATATTAAATGAAATGATTTTTATAGACTAATTTTGCCTTCTCTTATTTTTTTAAGTTGAAGATGGCGATCTCCCGGTTCCAACGGACATTTTTGTAAATTTTTCTAAGCTTGTGGTTATTTTCTGCATTTTCAGAAAGATATATCTTTTTCTTAAATGATATGATTTTTTGGCCTAATTTTGTCTACTCTAATTTTTCAGTTGAAGATGGCAATCTCCCCATTTAAACGTACATTTTTGCGGACTTTTCTTAGCTCCAGGCTAATTTCCACTTTTATTGGAAGAAAATGGATCATTTATTAGATACGATTTTTTGGCCTAATTTTGTCTTCTCTTATTTTCAATTGCAGATGGCGATCTCCCGGTTCCAAAGGATATTTTGGCGTATTTTCCTGAGCAACGGGCTATTTTCGACATTTTTGGGAAAATATGGATATTTATTTTAAATGATATGATTTTAAGGCCAAATTTTGTATTCTCTCATTTGCAGTTGAAAATGACGATTTCCCTATTCCAACGGACATTTTCGCAGATTTTTCTGTGTTCTGAGGTATTTTCTAAATTTTATTGAAGTAATGGATATTTATATTAAATAAAATGGGTTTTATCGCCTAATTTTGTCTTCTCTTATTTTTTTAAGTTGAATATGTCGTTCCCCCCGATTCCAACCAAAATTTTGCAGATTTTTCTGAGTATGATGCTATTTTATAGATATTATTGAATATATGGATAATTTTATTAAATGATATGATTTTTATGGCCAAATTTTGTCTTCTCTTATTTTTCAGTAGAAAATAGCCATCTCCCGGTTTCAACAGACATTTTTGCGAATTTTTCTTAGCTCGGTGCTCATTTATACATTTTTGTAAGATATGTATCTTTTTATTAAATGATATGATTTTTTGGGACTAATTTTATCTTCTTTATTTTTAAGTTGAAGATGTCGATCTCCCGATTCCAACGGACATTTTTTGCGTATTTTTCAATTAAAGATATGAATCTTTATATTAAATGATATGATTTTTATAGCCTAAATTGTCTTCTCTTATTTTTTTTCAGTTGAAAATGGGGATCTCTCGGTTCCAACGGACATTTTTGCAGATTTTTCGCATCTCAGGCTATTTTCTATAGTTTATAGAAGATTGGGATCTTTTAATTAAATGATATGATTTTTATACACTAAGTTTGTCTTCTCTTTTTTTCAGTTGAAAATGACAATCTTCTGGATTGGATAGACAAATTGGCGGAATTTTTCAGACCTCGAGACTATTTTCTATATTTTCTGGAAGATATAGATATTTTTATTGAATGATATGACTTTTGGACTAATTTTGTCTTCTCTTACTTAACAGATGAAGATAGTGATCTCCCGGTTCCAACCGACATTTTTGCGGATTTTTCTTAGCCCCGGGCTATTTTCTATATTTTCTGTAAAATATGAATCTTTAGATTAAATGATATGATTTTTATAGCCAAATTTTTTCTTCTCTTATTTTTCAGTTGAAGATGAAGATCTCCCGACGGACATTTTTGCAGATTTTTCTGAGCTCAAAGCTATTTTTTACATTTTATCGAAGATATGGATTTTATATTAAATGATATGATTTTTGTAGCCTAAATTTTGTCTTCTCTTATTTTTCAGTTGAACTTGGCGATCTTCAAGTTCCAACGGACATCTTTTCGGATTATTCTAAGCTCGAAACTATTTTTCTACATTTTCGGGAAGTTGTGGATATTTTTATTAAATGATGTGATAATTTGGTCCAATTTTGTCTTCTCTTATTTTTTATTTGAAGATGGCAAACTCCCTTTTCCAACAGACATTTTTAGATTTTTCAGAGCTCGGGAATATTTTCTATAGTTATTGAAGATGATGTTCATTTTATTAAATAATATGATTTTTATAGACTAAGTTTATCTTCTCTTATTTTTTCAGTCGAAGATGGTGATATCCCGTTTCCAACAAAAATTGTTGTGGATTTTTCTGATCTCGGGTCTATTTTCTAAATTTTATGACAGATATGTATCTTTTTATTAAATGATATGATTTTATAGCCTAAGTTTGTCTTCTCTTATTTTTATTTAAAGATGGCGATCTCCATGTTCCAACGGACATTTTTGCAGATTTTTCTGAGCCCGAGGCTATTTTTCTCCATTTTCAGGAAGATATGTATCTTTTTATTAAATGATATGATTTTTGGACTAATTTTGTTTCCGCTTATTTTTCGTTAAAGATGGCGATCTCCATGTTCTAATGGACATTTTTGCAGATTTTTCTGATCCGGGCAATTTTCTACATTTTGTATAGACATCGATCTTTATATTAAATGATATGATTTTTACAGTCTATTTTTGTCTTCTCTTATTTTTTATTTAAAGATGGCGATCTCTCGGTTTCAACGGAAATTTTTGCATATTTTTCTGAGCTCAGGGCTATTTTCTATATTTTCTAAAAGATAATGATCTTTATATTAATTGATATCATTTTTGTTGCCTAATTTTGTCTTCTCTTATTTTCCACTTGATGATGACGATCTTTTTATTAAATGATATGATTTTTTGGCCTTATGTTGTCTTCTCTTATATTTAGGTTGAAGATGGCCATCTCCTAGTCCAACGGACATTTTTGCAGATTTTTCTGAACTTCAAACTATTTTTCACATATTCTGGAAGATATGGATCGTTTTATTAAATGAATCAGAGAAGACAAAATTAGACAAAAAATGCCCGTTGAACCCAGGAAATCGCCATCTTCAACCGAAATATAAGAGAAGACAAAATTCGGAACCTAAAAGTCACCATCTTCATCAATAAAAATGTCCGTCGTAACCGGATATCGCCATCTTCAACTGATAATATTTTTATATACCATTTTCAGAACTTGGTGCTATTTCTATATTTTATAAAAGATATATATCTTTTTATTAATTGATAAGATTTTTTAGCCTAAATTTGTCTTCTCTTATTTTCCAGTTGAAGATGGCGATCTTTTTATTAAATGATATGATTTTAAGCATAATTTTGTCTTCTCTTATATTCGAGTTGAAGATGGCGATCTCCAGTTCTAACAGACATTTTTCGGATTTTTCTTAGATTTGGGCTTTTTTCTACATTTTCTGGAAGATATAAACCTGTTTATTAAATGATACTAGTCATAACCCGTGCCCGCAGGCACGGTTCATTTAAGATTTTTTCCTGCGAAATCTTTATTTCCAAAAAATTATTTACACAACCAAACTTGTGCGAAACAACAAATTCGACGTAGAACAACAAATTCGGCGAGGGCGCCTTTGAGTTGGAACAACAAATTAGCATCAAAAAATGGCGCGGGCGCCTTCGGCGCGAGAAATTATTCTCATCTTCTTCAACGCGAGAAATTATTCTCATCTTATTGCCACATGCATCAAAGAGACGGTGAGCCCCGTGTTGAGGGAGAGATCATTCGATCTGCAGCAACATTCGATCTGCAGCATTAAGTGCAAGTTAAAGTTTTTTCCCCGCGAAATCTTTGTTACCCAAAAAGTTATTTCAACAGCCAAAATTGCGTGAAACAACCAATTAGCGTAAAAATATTTAGCGGCACAGGCACCTTCGGTGCGGAACAACAAATTCGACGCCGACACCTTCGACACGGAACACCAAATTAGCGTAAAAAAATCGGCACGGAACAACAAATTCGGCGTAGAACAGCAAATTCAACGTAGGCGCCTTTGGCTCGGAACACCAAATTAGTTTAAAAAAACTGCGCGGGCGCTTTCGTTGCGGGAAATTATTCTCATCTTGTTGCCACAAGCGTCGAAGAGACGGTGGGTCCCACGCTGGGGGAGAAATCATTCGATCTGCAGCATTAAGTGCAAGTTAAAGTTTTTTTTCCAAATGCATTAATGGCGTGCACGCTACTATTCCCCAGAAACATTCATTCCCCATAAAGTTTCATTTCCCTAAAAATGTTTTTCCCTCTAAAACTTTCCACAAAATCCCATCTCAACCATTCATTCCTCAAGATTTAATCCAAGCCGTCTTTCTATCAACCTGTTTATCCTAGTCAGCTTATCCTAGTCAGCCCTAGAATTCAAAAACAGTTGTGTTTTAATATATAGATGATTTTTGGCCTAATTTTGTCTTCTCTTTTTTTCAGTTGAATATTGCGATCCTGCGGTTCCAACGGACATTTGTTTGGATTTTTCTTAGCTTGATGCTATGTTCTACATTTTATGGTAGATACGAATCTTTTTATTAAGTGATATGATTTTTGGACTAATTTTGTCTTCTTTTATTTTTCAGTAGACGGTGGCGATCTCTCGGTTCCAATGCACATTTTTTCGGATTTTTCTAAGCTCCGAGCTATTTTCTACATTTTCTATATGATCTGAATCTTTATATTAAATGATATGATTTTCTTAACCTAATTTTGTCTTCTCTTATTATTCAGTTGAAGATGGCGATCCACAGGTTCCAGCAGACATTTTAGCCGATTTTTCTGAGCTTGTGGCTATTTTTCTTCATTTTCGAGAAGTTATGGATCTTTGTATTAAATGATATGATTTCTTGAACTAATTTTTTCTTCTCTTATTTTTTCAGTTGAAGATGGCGATCTCCAGGTTCCAACGAATATTTTTGCGGATTTTTCTGTGCTCGGTGCTATTTTCTACATTTTTTAAAAGTTATGTATATTTATATTAAATGATATGATTTTTATAGCATATGTTTGTCTTCCCTTATTTTTCAGTTGAATATGGCGATCTCCCGGTTCCCTAAGAAAGCATGTCTACCCTCGTTCTAGAGCAAAAGTGACGAAAGATTGTTGAATAAGTCATCGAAGACGGCTTTTAAATAATAAAGGTTATAGAGTCATTTTAAGTCATTCCCATGTAAGAAAGTCTGACAGCCAAAGGGAAAGGACTTGATAAAGAAAGTCCCATCTAGTGCTAAATCTCTCGTAAGCAGGGTTTTAGATTCAGCCAGCACCACGGGGATAGAGAATTTCATAAAAATATTCCGGTGCGAGTAAGCTATTCTCTCGTTCTAGCATAAGTTAATACCCCGCTGTCAAGTAAGGAAGTTCAAAGCAAGGTTAGATGAGAAGTAATTCCCTAGGGATATAATTTCATATAGTAAGTAAGCCAACCTGCTAATCCCTAAATCTAGAGCTAGAAAAAAGGTAGGGTTGGCAAAGGGAACTTCCTTATGGATTAGCTTGTTAAAGAGTGGATTAGAGGTTTTAGCGTGGAAATACTTCTAATAGAACGAGCACGAGGGTTACTAACTAACCTGGGATTGGTGGGTTTGTCAGCACGGACTGAGCACGCTTATTCATTGGCGTATTCTATCACCTTCTGCTAGCTCTTTATCATCTTGAACTTCCGGACTCGCACCTGGATTAGCTTAATAGAATCGGTTGGAGAGTTAAGGGGAGGGAATTACTTACTATAGAAAGAGTGGACTTCCTTACTCTAAATATCTATCAAAGGGAGATGAAAAAGTAATAGCACCTCGAGCCCGGGGTTAGCTGGTTTGCTTACTCCCACAAGGTTGGCCGACTCTGGGGATTATTCCTACTCTTACTTCGACGGACATTTTTGCGTATTTTTTTGAGCTCGGTGCTGTTTTCTACATTTTATGGAAGATATTGAACTTTTTATTAAATAAGATTATTTTTATAGCCTTCGTCTGTCTTCACTTATTTTTTTCAGTTAAAGATGTCGACCTTCCGGTTCGAACAGACATTTTTGCAGATTTTAGCTTGAGACTATTTTTCTAAACTTTCAGGAAGATAAGTATCGTTGTATGCAATGATATGGTTTTTTGGCCTAATTTTGTCTTCTCTTTTTTTACTTTGAAGATGGTCATCTCCCGGTTCCAATGGACATTTGTGCGAATTTATTTTGAGCTAGGGATATTTTCTATATTTTTTGTATAATATGAATCTTTATATTAAATGATATGATTTTTATAACTTAATTTTGTCATCTCTTATTTTTCAGTTGAAGATGGCGATCTCCAGGTTTCCAGTGACATTTTTGCGAATTTTTTCTGAGCTCAGAGCTATTTTTCTACATTTTCGAGAAGTTATGGATCTTTTTATTAAATGATATGATTTTTGTCCTAATTTTGTCTTCTCTTAGTTTTCAGATTACGTTAGTGATCTCCCGGTTCCATCAAACATTTTTGCGGGTTTTTTGCTTAGCTCCTGACTATTTTCTAAATTTTCTGTAAGATATGTATCTTTAAATTAAAAGATATGATTTTTCTAGCCTATATTTGTCTTCTCTTATTTTTCAGTTGAAGATGGTGATCTCCCGGTTCAAACAGACATTTTTGCAGATTTTACTTAGTTCAGAGCTATTTTTTGTAGTTTCTAGAAGATATGCATCTTTTAGTTAAATGATATGATTTTTTGCCTAATTTTTCCTTCTCTTATTTTTCAATTAAAGATAGCGATCTCTCTGTTCCAACGGATATTTTCGCAGATTTTTTTGAGCTCGGGGCTATTTTCTGCATTTTCTGGAAGATATGGATCATTTTATTAAATGATATCATTTTGGCCTAATTTTATCTTCTCTTATTGTTTACTTGAGGATCGTGATCACCCTGTTCCAATGGGTATTTTTGGGGATTTTTCTGTGTTCCGGGATATTTTCTATATTTTATTGAAGATATGAATCTTTTTATTAAATGATATGATTTTTAGCCTACTTTTGTCTTCTCTTATTTTTCAATTGAAGATGGCGATCTGTGGTTCCAATGAACATTTTTGCGGATTTTTCTAAGCTCGAAACAATTTTTCTACATTTTCGTGAAGTTTAGATCTTTTTATTAAATGATAAGATTTTTGGCATAAATTTGTCTTCTCCTATTTTTAAAGTTGAAGATGGCCATCTCCTGGTTCCTATGGATATTTTTGCAAATTATCCTGACCTCGGGGCTATTTTTGAAATTTTCTTGAAAATATGGATATTTTATTAAATGATATGATTTTTGGCCTAATTTTTGGGCTCACCACGTCTTGCTCATGCGTGTGATGTCACTTAATTCTTCTCAAGGTGTAATATCAACAATTACTGTTTAAACCAATTAATTCTTTTGAGTTTTACAAATGTGGAAGGAAGCCTCATGCTATCGTGTACCAGACAAAATTTGGATTCAATAAACACATAAACTACAATATACGCTTAAACATACATACACATATGCACATCCTTAATACCTCAGACATTTACATATGACATCTTTTTATTAATTGATTTGATTTTTAGAGCCTAAATTTGTCTTCTCTTATTTTCCAGTTGAAGATAGCGATCTTTTTATTAAATGAAATGATTTTTTGCCTAATTTTGTTTTCTCTTATATTCTAGTTGAAGATGTCGATCTCCCAGTTCCAACAAAAATTGTTGTGAATTTTTCTGAGCTCCGGGCTATTTTCCACTTTTTGGAAAATAAGTATCGTTTTATTAAATGCTATGATATTCTGGCCTAATTTTGTCTTCTCTTATATTTCGGTTGAAGATGGCGATCTCACGGTTCCAATAGACATTTTTGCGGTTTTTTCTGAGCTCTCGGCTATTTTCCACTTTTTGGAAGATTGTATCATTTTACTAAATGATATGATATTTTGGCCTAATTTTGTATTCTATTATGTTTCGGTTGAAGATGGCGATCTCTCGTTTCCAATTGGACATTTTTGCGGGTTTTTCTGAGCTCGGGGCTATTTTGTACACTTTCTTAAAGATAAGAATCTTTATAGTAAATGATTTGATTTTTATATCCTAATTTTCTCTTCTCTTAGTTTTCAGTTGAAGGTGGCGATCTCCCAGTTCCAACAGACATTTTTGTGGATTTTTCTGAGCTCCAGGCTATTTTCTACATTTTATTAAAGATATGGATCTCTTTATTAAATGGCAAGATTTTTGTAGCCTAATTTTGTCCTCTCATGTTTTTCATGTTAATTTGGTGATCTCCCGGTTCCAACGGACATGTTTGCGGATTTTTCCTTAGCGTTGGGCTTTTTTCTACATTTTCTTGAAGATGTAAATCTTTTTATTAAATGATATGATTTTGGCCTAATTTTGTCTTCTCTCTTTTTTCAGTTGAATATTGAGAACTCCCGATTCCAACGGACATTTGAGCGATTTTTCCGAGCTCGGTGCTATTTTCTACATTTTATGGCAGATTTGTATCTTTTTATTAACAGATATGATTTTTGGCCTAATTTTGTCTACTTTTATTTTTTTGTTGAAGATGGCGATCTCCCGGTTCCAACGGACATTTTTCGGATTTTACAGAGCTCCGAGCTATTGTCTACATTTTTTGTTGATATGAATTTTTATATTAAATGATATAATTTTTATAACCTAATTTTGTCTTCTCTTTTTATTCAGTTGAAGATGGCGATCTCCCAGTTTCTACGGACATTTTTGTCGATTTTTCTGAGCTCGGGGCTATTTTTCTACGTTTTTGGGAAGTTGTGGATATTTTTATTAAATGATATGATTTTTGACCTAATTTTTCCTTTTCTTATTTTTTCAGTTGAAGATGGCGACCTTTCGGTTCCAACGGACATTTTTGCTGAATATCCTGAGCTCGGAGCTATTTTCCACTTTTTGGAAAATATGTTTCATTTTATTAATGATATGATATTTTGGCCTAATTTTGTCTTCTCTTATTTTTCAGTTGAAGATGATGATCTCCCAGTTCTAACAGACATTTTTGCGGATTTTTTTAGATCGAGGCTATTTTGTACACTTTCTGGAAGATAAGAATCTTTATATTAAATGATATGATTTTTATATCCTAATTTTTTCTTCTCTTATTTTTCAATTGAAGATGGCGATCTCCCAATTCCAACAGACATTATTGCAGATTTTTTTGAGCTCCGGGATATTTTCTACATTTTATTGAAGATATGGATCTCTTTATTAAATGACATGATTTTTGAAGAGTAAATTTGTCTTCTCATATTTTTATTTGAATATGACGATCTCCCTGTTCCAACGGACATTTTTGTAGATTTTTATTAGCTTTCGTCTTTTTTCTACATTTTCTCGAAGATATGAGTCTTTTTATTAAATGATATGATTTTTTGGCTTAATTTGGCTTCTCTTTTTTCCGTTGAATATTGCAAACTCCCGGTTCTAACGGACATTTGTGCCGATTTTTCTGAGCTCGGTTCTATTTTCTACATTTGTGGCAGATATGTATATTTTATTAAATGATATGATTTTTGGCCTAATTTTGTCTTCTTTTATTTTTCAGCTGAAGATGGCGATCTCCCGGTTCCAACGGGCAGTTTTTCGGATTTTTTAGCTCTGATATATTTTCTACATTTTCTATATGATTTGAATATTTATATTAAATGATATTATTTTTGTTACCTAATTTTGTCTTTTCTTATTATTTAGTGGAAGATGGCGTTCTCTCGGTTCCAACGGACATTTTTGTCTATTTTTCTGAGCTCGGTGCTATTTTTCTACATTTTCGGGAAGTAATGGATCTTTTTATTAATTGATATGATTTTTGACCTAATTTTTTCTTTTCTTATTTTTTCTGATGAATATCACGATCTCCCGGTTTCAACGAACATTTTTACGGATTTTTCTAAGCTCCGGCCTATTTTCGACATTTTTGAAAAGTTATGGATCTTTTATTAAATGATATAATTTTTATAGCTTAATGTTGTCTTCTCTTTTTTTCAGTTGAAGATGGCGATCTCCCGATTCCAACGGATATTTTTGCGGCTTTTTATAAGCTCAGTGCTATTTTCTACATTTTTAAAATGGTATGATATAGCATACGTTCTTCTTCTCTTATTTTTTTAGTTGAAGATGGCGATCTTCCGGCTCCAATGGAAATTTTTGCAGATTTTTCTTAGCTTGAGTCTCTTGTACATTTTCTGAAAAATATGGATCTTTTTATGAAATGATATGATTTTGACCTAATTTTGTCTTCTCTATTTTTCAGAAGAAGATGACGATATCCCCGTTCCAATGAACATTTATGCGGATTTTTTTGAGCTCTGAGATATTTTCTACATTTTCTGTAAGATATGAATTTTTATATTAAATGATAGGATTTTTATAGCCTTATTTTGTCTACTCTATTTTTCAGTTGTAGATAACGATCTCATGGTTCCAACGGAAATTTTAACATATTTTTTGAAGTTTGGTGCTATTTTCTACATTTTTGGAAGGTATGAAATTTTTATTAAATGATATGATTTTTATATCATATGTTTTTCTTCTCTTATTTTTTCAGTTGATTATTGTGATCTACTGGTTCCAGCGGACATTTTTACTGATTTTGTTAGCTTATGGTTATTTTTCTACATTTTATGGAAGATAAGGATCATTTTATTAAATAATATGATTTTTGGTCCTAACTTTGTCTTTTCTTTTTTTTAGTTGAAGATGGTGTTCTCACGGTTCCAACGACGATTTTTGCAGATTTTTTTGTCCTAGAGGCTATTTTCTACATTTTATGTAAGATATGGATCTTTTTATTAAATGATATGATTTTAGGCCTAATTTTGTATTCTCTTATTTTTCAGATGAAGATGGCGATCTTTTGGTTCCAATGGACATTTACGCAGATTTTTCTAAGATACAGGCTATTTTCTAAATTTTCTGTAAGCTATGAATATTTAGATTAAATGATATGATTTTATGACCTAATTTTGTCTTCTCTGATTTTTCAATTAAAGATGTCGATCTCCCGGTTCCAACGGGCATTTTTGCAGATTTTTTAAACACTAAACTACGTTCTAAAGTTCATTGAAGATATGGATCGTTTTATTAAATGATATGATTTTTATAGACGAAGTTTGCCTTCCTTTATTTTTTTCACTTGAATATAACGATCTACCGGTTCCAACGGAAATTTTTGCAGAATTTTCTGAGCTCCATGATATTTTATACATTTTCTTTAAGATATGGATCTTTGTATCTAATGATATGATTTTTATGGCCTAATTTAGTCTTTCCTTATTTTTCAGATGAAGATGGCGATCTCTCGATTCCAATGAACATTTTTGCAGATTTTTCTGAGCTCTAGGCTATTTCTACATTTTCTGTAAGATATGGAACAATATATTAAATGATATTATACTTATGACCTAATTTTGTCTTCTCTTATTTTTTCAGTTGAAGATGGCGATCTCTCGTTTCCAACAGAAATTTTTGCATAGTTTTCTGAGCTCGGGCAATTTTCTATATTTTCTAGAATATAAGGATCTTTATATTTTTTGAATAATTTTTGTTGCCTAATTTTGTCTTCTCTTATTTTTAAGTTGATGATGGTAATCTTTTTATTAAATGATATGATTTTTGGCCTTATTTCTTCTCTTATATTTCGGTTGAAGATGGTGATCTCCCGGTTCCAACAAAAATTTTTGCGGATTTTCCTGAGCTCTCGGCTATTCTTCATATTTTCTGGAAGATATGGATCGTTTGTTAAATGATATCAGAGAAGACAAAATTGGGCCAAAAAATGTCCATTGAACCGAGACATCGCCATCTTCAATTGAAATATAAGAGAAGACAAAATTCGGAACCGGAAAATCGCCATCTTCATCTATAAAAATGTCTGTTGTAACCTGGATATCGCCATCTTCAACTGATAAGATTTTTATATATCGTTTTCTGAGCTTGGAACTATTTTCCACATTTTAGGAAAGATATGGATTTTTTATTAATTGATATGATTTTAATAGCCTAAATTTGTCTTCTCTTATTTTCCAGTTGAAGATGGCGATCTTTTTATTAAATTATATGATTTTTGGTCTAATTTTGTCGTCTCTTATATTCCAATTGAAGATGGCTATCTCCCGGTTCCTATTGAAATTTTTGCGGATTTTTCCGAGCTCTGGGCTATCTTCCACTTTTTTGGAAGATATGTATCATTTTATTAAATGATATGATATTTTGGCCTAATTTTGTCTTCTCTTATTTTTCAGTTGAAGATGCCGATCTCTCAGTTCCAATGGACATTTTTTGCGGATTTTGTCTGAGCTCGGGGCGGGCTATTTTGTACACTTTCTGGAAGATAATAATTTTTATATTAAATAACATGATTTTTATATCCTAATTTTTTCTTCTCTTATTTTTAAGTTGAAGATGGTGATCTTTCAGTTCCAACGGACATTTTTAGGGATTTTTCTGAGCTCCACGCTTTTTTACATCATATGCACTTTTATCTTTGAAAAAGGTGATTAATTTATTGATTCCATTCAAATGCAAAATACAAATCTCTCAGATCAAGTCTCAACAATGCAGTTTCATTTGAATTATATATCTGATACCTTTGGGGATCCCCATTTTTGTTGTGTAATGACAAACACTTCATGACCGGTCTGTAGCCCTGATATAAGAGAGGTGCGTTAGGCAGTTGACGACCATATTAAGGTTGTTGGATCTTTTTGCGTGGAGTCTTCAGATTGCACTCTGGTGCGACTCTGCAATGCATTGCATTGTCATCATACAAGTGTAAAAATGGCAGTGGCTAGAATTTATACAGAAGTGATACAGTGCTTTCCACCAAACATGGCGTAAGAATGAGCAAGGATATGCTAGGAATGACCAATATCTAGTCCTTGATGTGGTGGCATAGGTTATGGGGTTATAGGTGTGAGTATGGTAAGAATCTAGTTCATGCACTGTAAAAAAATAAAATAAGATAAAAAGGATGGTATTGGGAGAGAGTATAATCAGAAGAAAGATTAGTGCTTCATGTTTTGAGTAACTAAATGGATATGTGGAAGATCTAGGAGGGTGGAAGAAACATACTGGATTTAGCAATTGGTAGTTGAGAAAAGAAACATATACAAATGGGGTCGGTTAGTTTCAAATGAACTGCTGAAAGTAATTGTTGCAGATGCTAAAAGGATAAGATAAAAAGTAAAAAAAACCCAAGAAAAACTAATTTCATTTTTCTAAAAATATAAAATTCTTATTTTGTATTTCTAAAATGAATGTTGTGGATGGAAAAAGAATAAGATACAATAAATACTAAGGAAAAAAATCTTATATTGGGAAAAGGTGCTCGGTTAATACTTAAAGAATGTAATATTTGGATCATATAGATGAATCGATTCAAGGAGATATCTAAAGGACTACATGTGACCTAGACATTCATTTGGGGTAAGACCCTAATGGATATAATCGGGTGCATGGAGATTAGATATGGAGTAAAGAATGATATGCGATATATGATTTGATTTTTCACAATTTCATATGACATTATATAATAACAAATATATGTTGGACAAACTTTCAATTTAGGCTAATTTTTTTAATAACTGATCAATTTGAAACTCAATAATAAAAATCGATCAAGTTTGTACCATATAGGCTTTCGTGCTTGATTCTACATCAAGCAAGAGTTCATGTGACGAACGAGGTTGTGAACCCCGATCAATTGAATGGTCATTTATTTGACCATAGTAGCCCACTCTGATTTTCGATCTGTCTCATGCTCTGCCTTGATAAAAAAACACGATCATTTACTTAATTAAAATTATCGTGGTTGCTAATCCCAGGCAGTTAAATGAATTTTTTTAGAGTTGGCCTGAGTCATATAAATGCATGTTTATTTCATCGAGGTTGCCAACCCTTGTCATTAAGACTTGAATCTTTATCCTCTTGCTTAAGGAATGAGGTTTCATCTGAAACCATTGGGTTCGGTTATTTCATTTAGGTTTCGAAAATGGACGAGACGAAATAGTTGCTAAACCTCGATTTCAGTCGGTTTCGGGCAAAATCACTTTGTTTCGGCTTGTTTTGATTGAAATTAAGTGCCTTCAGTTTCGACCGGTTTCACTTGGTTGCGATCAGTTTTGGTCGAAACCAAATGACCGAATTATTATTTCTTTCAATAAAATATGAGTTTGTATTTAAATACATGAACTGATTTGAGCTATACAAATAAAAATATTTATTAAAATTTTAAATATTATAAAAACTCTAAAATTTTATTGAAAATTTAAAAATTAAATTATAAAATTTATTAAAATTCTAAAAAACATTTATTACAAATGCATTGGTATAAAAATATATGCATAATATATATACATATAAATTCATATAAATCCGAAACTGAAACTCAAAACAAAACTAACAAACGGGCGAAACTGTGCGAAATCTTAATTTTTTCCAACGGTGAAACCAAACCGAAACCGAGTTCTCAAACCTTGGTCTTGCTCATTGATGATGTATTTGATTCTAAATCGAAGCTACAAAGATCAAGTATATGTAAAGTTAGTAATATAATGCTTGAACGCGTCTCAAGTATGTGATGCTTGAGCGCTACTCCCAAGTGTAGGAGGATGTCAAGTAATAAATTTATATTCGGTGAGACCGGGTCGAATAACGGGGACAAATCGTTTTGCAATCGCAAGTTCAATTAATAAAAGAGAGGTATAGGCGAAGCTACAACCAACTAAGCTAACGTGAAAATGTATGTGAAAATGTGTGTGAAACCATCTACCAAATCAACAACCTAAGGTGGAAGTATCGGGGAGGAAAATAGGTGAGGAAGCTTGTGTGGTGTGTGGGGATGTGGTTATTAAGCATATGGGTTCAATCCGAGAATAACTCAATTGTCTTTCTGACTAAGGAATGAGCAATCGGTGGATGTGGCATTTTATTGAACACATGGTGTGCAATGAAAGTATGGTATGGAAAATCGAGATAATAAACAACCAAGCATATATGAATGGTACCACTAGACAAACTCCACTCTAGGGATACCCACTAGGATCCCTAATTCAAAGTATATCCCAAAAAATCCTACCACATAAACTTTAGAATATGCTAGAATTGAAATTCCATAGCCCAAGCAAGCAACATCACCACACAACCACACACAATGAGATCTACCTACTCATAGCAATAAAAGAGACATTTTCATCTCTAAAAACCATCATCCAATATTAATACAATAACCAAAATCAAATAAACAAAATAAAGGAAAGAGATCACCAAAGATTTCTCTTAAGAAAATACAACTTTCCATCCAATGATTGTGCTCCTCCAAGCTTTCTGGCTCCTCTCCAATGGCCTATAACCCTAAGAATGAAGAAGAAGGAGAGTTGAATGAGGGGAATAGAGGGGGAGAAGCCCTAGAAATAAGCTCAGAAATTCGTGTCTAGAAACATCACTAACGGGTCGGATCTGCGCCCAAAATCCGCAACTAAAGCATAAATCAGCAGAAATTTTCAGCACCCTCACACTGTCTTGCGAAAATTCTAAAAAGTTCCAGGTGGCGATGGAACCGTAACAAAGTGTACTACGACAAAACATATCAGTAGGCCGAAATATACACTGGAATGATAACAGAATTCTGCACAAGATGGTAATAGCAGAATTTCCAGACTAGAAATTTTCAGCACCGTCACCCTGTCTTCCAAAAAATGCTGTAAATTGCTTCGACATCCAAAAATTCTGGAAAAATATGTGTTGGAATCGGGACTTTACGAACTTCAACTGATAAATAATAGGAGACTATGATTATGATGCTAATAAGCTGTAAATATTAGGTTTTATGCATATAAAAACGATAAGCTCCAAAATTAAGTGATATCATCAAAATGCGTGTTTCGGAGCCAAAATAAACACAAATTTGCACAAAATGCCATCTAATGAGGGGTAAAATATGCAATATTGAACCCTAATCACACCCCAAACTAGTTTTTTGCTAGTCCCTAGCAAAACAATCGATATATTCAGATTCACAACATAGCTCATATCAAATTCCACAATCTTCATGGCAAATAGAAATTTTTCAACATAATCTCAAATTTAATGTAAAAACTTATAAAAGAGAGCAAATCAAAGAGCAATATTTCAATATGGCTCAAACCAATAAAGCGCAAGCAAAGTTTGCATTCATAGAGATTAAAACATAAGCGTGTCATAGTATCACAATCTTCAAGAACTTGGCCAAAACAACACTTTGCTTTCCTAATTCATGGAAGTTTGATATATGGATCATGTTTATTCACGTTTTTTTTATTTTTATGAAACTTAGGATGACCCATGTAACGAGGATTCGGTCAATGACTCCCAAATCAGAAGATTTTGGGGGCATTGGACCAAAAAGGACCTCGCGGACCTAATAACTCGAATCACATAAGATTCACTTATTTTTCTCTCGTGCACTCCCCTAAATCCTATATTTCGACACAAATCCCCAATGTTTCATGAGGACCCGGCTACTTGACAAAACTAGAAGAACGATGCACTTATTCTTTTTTCCTTTTTCTTTTTCTTTTTCTTTTTTTTTGATCCAACACACCAATCAACTGCTCCTCAAGCATAAACCAAGCGTATATCCAAGGCCAAATCCCATAAAATTGAAAACTAATCTGCACTAATAAATTAATCCAACTCGTGCATCACAAAGTTTGCATAAAACTAATCCAAACCACATCGAAGACAAAATTCATCGAATTATGCACTATTTTTTGAGTGGCATATTAAAGTTGATCCCATGAAGAAAAAGTAATAAAATGCATGCCAATCACAATTTAGGAGTTTGAACATAAGATTTGAATCCAAATGTATGCATGAATATGAAGCATATAAGGGACTAAGCACAAAGCTAGTAAATGAGCAAGGAGGGTCAATGATATACTCGCAAGATATTGGTGATGTTAAAATGGATGTCGCCAACAAAAATTTTTTTAAAACAAAAACAACTAACAAACATCCTAAAACCACCTACAACTCCCCCCAACTAAAGTCAAACATTGTCCTCAATGTTGAAAGAGAATAGGTTTATTGAATTAAAACTATCCTAGAAAGCATAGAAAGTGCAAAAATTTAAATTTTCTACACTACTGGATAGAAGTCACCGGGGTCAAAAGGCGGATCACGGATGTCCAACGGTGGAGGAAGTAGCTCAATTAGATCCTTACGCTCCTTTGCGAGCGTCTTCACTCCACAAATCACTTTGGACCCTAGCAACACAACTCCAAGCATCTCTCTAAAATGTGCGACCATGTCCTGCAAGAGATGAGCTGTATCAATCCAAAGTGGGCACCATTGTGTAATGACCCCAAAATTTATATATGTGTATTTATACGTATTTTGAGCGTATATATGTGCGTATAAATTTAGGGGAATCCTTATGTACTTTATTTAATTTTGTCAAGCTAAACATTATTTTTAAATAATTTAGTATGACATATGATTTTTATTGAATAAAATATATGGTTGGAATACTAATGTCTTGATGAGTGTTAAGTATTGTATTTGTATTAAGTGGGTATAGTTATTTTTCTATAAAACAAATCCTAATTTTTCCTAAGGGACACCTCCACCTTTGATGTGTCAAGATATCCTTGATCCTTACCTAACCCAAGGCTTGGTGGCATGCTTAGATGATTTTAGGGAGATGAGGTGGCTACTCTAGAAATTAGAAAGAAGGTTTCATTCACTCACTCTCTCCCCAAAGATCAAGCCGGATTCATCCCTTCCCCTTGCTCAATCTTAGACATTAGAGAGGCTGAGCACCCATAGGGCTACGCCACCCTCACTCTGCACACCCCCGTAGCATCCCTGTCGTCGTTTGTGCACTGTTGCTCATTCTGGGAGCCTGTGGAGGAGGAGAAGGATTTAGAGAAGGAGAAATGGTTTGAAGAAGGAGGAGCCATAGGGATTTGGGCTACCCCCTTGTCTCTCATCACCCCTAAGGTAGGATTCCATCTCCAACTAGTATTAGAGTTGCATGTTTAATTGCATAAGAAAGCTTGCATCTTTATTTATCCAAGATAACTCATGCACCGTTCATATATCTTGAGTTTTGAATGGTTTTGTGCAGTGAGCAATTCTGGGCTTTGGATGGTTGTGCGCGATGAGCAATCCTGAGTTTTGTATGGTTATGTGCGGTGAGCAATCCTGAGTTTGTATGGTTGTGTGCGGTGAGTAATCCTGAGTTTGTATGGTTGTGTGCGGTGAGCAATCCTGAGTTTTGGGTGGTTGTGCGCAGTGAGCAAATCTGGACAGATTTATATGATGATTGTTTTGCTTAGTCCTTCCAATCTAGAATTGAGTTTTCTCTGAAATTTTTATGGCCTAAAGATTGAAATGTTATCTATAACTTTAATATTGTGAACGTTTACTAATTCGGACTGTAATTAGGATTTAATAATTCCATCTTTACAACATGTCGGAATTTCATCCAGTCTGGACACAGTTTGGCAAATCGTAGATCAGTCTCTACACACTCCATATAAATTGATGATCTTAGTCTCGTTGGAAAGATAACAACTTTTTCTACAACTTTTCGTGAGTGCACATTTTTGAGATTCTAACTGTAACATGTCCTAAACTAGCAATCTTTACAGATCTTATATTCTATCTGAAAAACCGATTCGTCAGCTCTCACCAACCAATTCACCATAAATCATCCAGTTCATATTTTTGCATGAAAATTTATAGGTGGATCCAGCACAACTATATCTACAACTTTCATTTATATTGCATGTGCATGTTTGATACATAATTATGGAGAAATGTGCTTCTTAATCTAACTGTTCTGCTTTTCCAGCAAGCTGAAAGATTTGAATGTTGTTTTAAGTTCTTTGGGGGTTAATCTTACCATTAGTGTTCTTAATTGTTGCTGAAATGTGGTAAGATGTGGCTTATGTTCTTGACACATGCAAAATGATGATGTGAATATGGTTATATGTTCCATGAATATTATGTGAAATGAGAAAGGGAATGCACAAGGCGATGCATGTCCCAAATGTGTGGTGAAATATGGAAAGAAAGAAATGGAAAGTGTTATGTTTCATGAAAATGACTAAGTCCTCTTAAAGGAGGGTGACAGGGGTTTGGGGGAAACATGGGTAAATTATAGGATTTAAGGAGCGGACAGATGATATGAATTCTCACCCGATGTATCACTCCCGGAAGGGTGGGTTGAAAGGGTTGGAGAGGCTGCTGGTGTACTCGTGATGCACCACGACGGTAACTGATGGTTTGCTCCGTTTGTCTGACAGAAAACCGAGATGAGTCTCGCTCTAGTGCCTTGCCCCGTTCGAGCACAAAGTTACGAGAGGCCCCTCCAGTGCTCGTGTCGCTGGTTGCGGTACCACTTTTCACCCACCCTGGGTGAATTCCGGCTCCTTAGCGTCCTACGATTTATCCGGGTTCCAAAATGCTAACCAATGAATTAATTGTTAATCCTTACTATTCTTGTAGAAATGATAAATGTATGTGGTGTTTACTTGTGTTTCTTTACTATGGTTCTTTTATGTTGTATACCATTGTTGTACACCTTGCCTGTTGCACGTGCACGCTTTCACATGTTTATAACTATAGTTGTTGCTTCCTTTACTACAGTAGATGTGTATGCCATGACATACACTCTGCCTGCTCACGTGCACCCTTTCCACACTTCATGTAAGGACTAGTTGAGATATGGAATTCCTACTGGGTCACGCGTTGACGTGCCCCACCGTTGACTTTTCAGGTTGGTTCTTTGAGTTGGAGGCCCCTAGACTCAGTTGGTTGGAGTTGCGGGTTGTGAGAAGTGTGGATGACTTGGAAGTGTTGTTGTATTTGCGTGAGATGTGAGTTTTTGTACCTTATTGAGATGTGGGTAATATTGTATATGGATTTGTATAAGGAAATTGTATATGGACAGTTTTATTTATATACATCAGTGCTTGAGTTGTTGGTTCTCTTGTGTTTTGGGTTGTCTGGAATGCTATATGTACTATCCCAGCAGTGCGCAGTGGACCTGCTTGTGTTTGTAATTTTGTATTTTCTTCGTAACACCCGTCTCTTTGGAAATACCTGATACGGATTCGTACTTATCGGGTATCCTGGGGAGCGGGGCGTTACACATTGCCTTTCGACGAAAGTGACCCAAATATAATCGTCAAAGTAAAATAAAGAATTTAAAATATGTTGACGAAAACTCCCTAAAATGGTTGCATCCATCTCGGTACGATACTCCACCACGAGGGAAAGGAATGAATGATCTTGGGACAAGACCAGGGGAAGGCACGTTTCAGGCTCTACCAAAATGATCTATGAGCTCGTGTCCCTACTTGGCTCCTCCTCATGTCCATCCAAAATGTCACGCTCGTCCTCTCTATCTTTGCACACAACACCTGCGAGGGAAGAAGAATCCGAATCAGATAATAAATTTTTTTGAGTGGTTGGATTACCTTCTCCCAAGCAAGAGGCAAGCAATGCAAGACTCAAAATGATCTCCTGAATATGCTGGCTCCAAGTCTCCATGCTCCAGAGAAAATATCGGGATTGAGCCTCATGTGTCTGAATAAGCAATTGAAGCTCATCACCCAAGGGTTGCAAAGGTGCATCCATGCTTGGTTCTCCTTGGTCAAGGCACGCTCCAATGGCATCACAATGAAGCGCTAACGGCTCAACCCCTGAAGTCCCATCCAATGGTTGGTCCTTATCCTCCATGGACTCCAGGTACTCCCAAGCGTTCTCAGGTGACATGTTAAATAGAGCTCCATCGTCCATCATCGACATGTAGTCATGCATCTCTTCCCGCAGTCCCTCGTAGAAGAACGGGAAAAGACGGGCCATCGTGAATCCATGATGTGGATAGCCGCTTAATAAATACATGAACCTCCTCCACGCTTGATAGAAGGATTCACTGTCAATTTGAGCAAAGCCGACAATTTTGAGCTTCAAAGAAGAGGTCATGTGCAAAGAAAATGAAAGTGCATCATACAAAGAATTTATGCCGTTAAAGTCCATAGCTTTTTTGAATTTTTATAAAAGAAAATGAAAATAAAGATAGCAAAGGACTCAAAAAGTGAAAAATAAAAAAGGATGAAGGATAATAGATGTAATATAAAGAATAAAAAAGACTCACACTAAATAGTTGGATGTATCACGCCAAAATTTCCTAAATCAATCAAAAATGTAAATGCAAAAAACCGTTGTCCTCGGCAACGGCACCAATTGCTTGAATTCATCTCAAGTATGTGATGCTTGAGCGCTACTCCCAAGTGTATGAGACGTCAAGTAATAAATTTATATCCGGTGAGACCGGGTCGGATCACGTGGACAAGTCGTTTTGCAATCGCAAGTTCAATTAATAAAAGAGAGGTATAGGCGAAGCTACAACTAACTAAGCTAACGGTGGAAATGTATGTGAAAATGTGTGTGAAACCATCTACCAAATCAACAACCTAGGGTGGAAGTATCGGGGAGGAAAATAGGTGAGGAAGCTTGTGCGGTGTGTGGGGATGTGGTTGTAAGCATATGGGTTCAATCCGAGGATAACTCAATTGTCTTTTCGACTAAGGAATGAGCAATCGGTGGATGTGGCATTTTATCAAACACATGGTGTGCAATAAAAGTATGGTATGGAAAATCGAGATAATAAACAGCCAAGCATATATGAATGGTACCACTAGGCAAACACAACTCTAGGGATACCCATTAGGGTCCCTAATTCAAAGTATATCCCAAAAATCCTACCACATAAACTTTAGAATATGCTAGAATTGAAATTCCATAGCCCAAGCAAGCAACATCACCACACAACCACACACAATGAGATCTAGCTACTCATAGCAATAAAAGAGACATTTTCATCTCTAAAAACCATCATCCAATATTACTACAATAGCCAAAATAAAATTAAAAAATGAAGGGAAGAGATCACCAAAGATTTCTCTTAAGAAAATACAACTTTCCCTCCAATGATTGTGCTCATCTAAGCTTTCTTGCTCCTCTCCAATGGCCTCTAACCCTAAGAATGAAGAAGAAGGAGAGTGGAATGAGGGGAATAGAGGGGGAGAAGCCCTAGAAATATGCTTAGAAATTCGGGTCTGGAAACAGCACTAACGGGCCGGATCCGTGCCCAAAACCCGCAACTAAAGCACAAATCAGCAGAAATTTTCAGCACCGTCACCCTGTCTTGCGAAAATTCTAGAAAAAACATCCGACCTCGAAATGATGCGTTCCAGGCGGCGATGTAACCATAACAAAGTGTACTACTATAAAAAATACCAATAGGCCGAAATATACACTGGAATGATAGCAGAATTCTTCACAAGAGGGGAAAAGAAGAATTTCCAGACCAGAAATTTTCAGCACCGTCACCCTGTCTTCCAAAAAATGCAGTAAATTGCTTCGACCTCCAAAAATTCTAGAAAAATATGCGTTGGAATTGGAACTTCACGAACTTCAACTGATAAATAATAGGAGACTAAGATTATGATGCTAATAAGCTGTAAATATTAGGTTTTATGCATATAAAAACGATAACCTCCAAAATTAAGTGATATCATCAAAATGCGTGTATCGGAGCCAAAATAAACACAAATTATGCACAAAATGCCATCTGATGAGGGGTAAAATATGCAATATTGAACCCTAATGATGTAACACATTCATGTCTCGGATTCCTATGCCAGGCTCAAAGTTCACGAAGTTCTCTTGAAATTTAGTCTACCATCTTTTCACTCGTTATGACCTTAAAATTTAAATGAGACTGGAATCAAGAAAGGAAAAGGAAGAATAAAAGTGGCGGGTGTGTTTGTGGAGATTAAAGAAAAAGATGAAAGCAAGAAAAATAAAAGCATAGTGTTTTAAAAGAAGATTATAATGATCACAATCATGATCAAGATAATACGATGTATGGATAAGAGATAAATGAGTGAGGTATATTATCTTAGTTAATTTACTTATATAGTGGTTATGAAGTTTACTAAATAATTTGGTATTCATGAAATAATTTATACATTTATATTTAGGTTTATGTTTATGTTTTGGAACCATCAAACTTTACGGGTGTTAGAATTGAAACAAGAATATTTGAGTTAGAAATAAGATTTGTGTGTTTATTCGTTATACAATTTTGCTTGATTACATCTTATAGGTCCCCAATTTGTCCTTAATTATTCATTATTCTATATTTAAGCAATTCTATAGTTCTATGATAGGCTAGTTAAAGTTGTTTAAAATAGCGCAAGAGCTAACTTATCATATATTATACAATAGGTGGCAATATCGTTGGAAAATGAAATTTGATACAAAGCAAAATTTGACAACTATGATAATTTTCTTTTTCTACGAACTCATCAATCACCCAAACTGGACCACTTTTCCATGTTTGATTGGATATAAAATGTAAATTCCAACAAACTTCATATATGTCCATAGATGATTAGATAAATATTTTTTGTTTGACTTTCCTACCTCCTTTACATGTTGGTAAGGTAAATTGTTCAGCAAGGAAGTTTTTTCATGCGTCAAGTTGTAAAGTCATACTACTTTCAATTTATTTTTAAACATAGCATGGCATACCCCATCCTCAATGGAGCAGGCTCTCAATTATAACATGAATTTATAGTCATCAATGTTTTAAAATTCTACTGGCACCGATGCTAGCGACACTCGCTTAGTGTTATGATTATTATCCTCAAACTACTATAAGGTGGTACTCGCTAATCTAAACCAATCCTAGGTCGTGATTTATGATGGGGAGTGTGATGTGCAACCTGAAGACCCTCTTTCACCGCGAGGTGCTACCCCGGACCGAGTCCAAAAAGAAGGAAGCGTGACAGGGACTCGGGATCCATTTAAATAATAGAACATGGTATGGAAATCCTCCCAGATACTGGCCGAAAGACCGTCTCCAATTGCTTCCACACTCCTGCAATCATAAGTTTTCCTAACCCCTCAACGAGTCATTTTAAATTAATTAGTTAACATTTTAGTGTCGTGATGTAGCCTAAGTTTAACATCATTTAAACTACGTAGTCAAGGTGGTCCACTGACATACATATAGTAGTAGCCAGACATTACATGAGCCAATTCTCAATCCACATTATCCATTCATTATCAGTGATATCTCGAGTAATATCCCATGGACTATGCAATTTAACATAACATTAAACTTCTCGCATGAATAAAAACAACATCCCAAAAGGAGTATTCCAAGCTAACTATCACGTAAGCTAAACATGTGACAACTGGAAATATAGGCACAACTAGGCAATAGATGCAACAATATTTATTTGAAAAGGAACTGAAATTGACGTCTTTAGTATTTCTGAAAATTACAAACAGATGTATTAGACTAGGGTTTTCATCACATGGCAGGGAGAACCCGAGCCTGCTGTAAAATCCATGTGGTTTTAGCAAGATACCAGGGGCTAACGACCAAAATAGCAGGGTAATGGAGCCCAGATCCTAAGTAATCCACACTGAAACCCAAAACAGCAAGCGAGGAAACCAGCCGAACCTAACAACAAGCAAGAAAACCAACCAAACCCCCAAAAAAGCAAGCAAACGCCAAGCGAACCCAAACAGTAGGCAAGAAAGCAACCGAACTTAACAACAACTCAGGAGTTCCAAAAGCAGCACGCAAGGGACAAGCCAAACCCCAAGGTGAAACCCCAAAACAGCAAGCAAAGGCCAACCGAACCTAGCACAACCCAACACCGAGACCCCGTGACCCCACATCAAACAGGCGGGGGAACCAACCCCACAAGATTATCGTAGGGAATCAAACCCTAACTCATCCCCAAATCATCCTTTCTCGTATGTTAAAAATCCAATTTTCTGCACACATACCAACGATTTCATCTCAGATTTAAGCATGCAATAATCGAAATTAAAACTGAAGCGTAGGGGGAGAAGAGTCTACCATAGATCGTTGAAAAGCAAAAGAAATCGAAGAATTAAAAACCCATTGCAAGATCTAGTCTGTAGTCTCAAGAAATCAACCCAGATCTGAAAAGCTCTGAAATATGGAAAATAACTTATAGTGTTGCATAGCCATGAAGAAGGAGAAGATGAAGAGTGTTAATAGCAGTCGAAGAAACCTGTAGAGTACGCACGTCATCAAGCAAGGGGACATGACAACCTCGGAGAGGCCCGGTAGGGCGTTGGTTGATCGCAGGAGAAGGACGAGAGGGGGTAATGCTCATGGCACTTCGTACAAGAGGAGAGGACGAGAGGGGTGTCGTCGAAAGCCCTAGTGGGCTTCATTGTTGTTGTGAGAGAGAGAGAGGAGAGTCGATCGTGTCGAAAGCCCCAACGGGCTTGATGCGTGAAAAATGAGAGAGGGGGAGGGGAAATTTAGGAGCCCCACGATGGGCTTCGTGAGTAGGCCGAGAAAAGAAGGGTGAAATAAATAAATGGGCCCAATACAATTTACCCACCTTACAAAAAATTCCGTCCTCAGAATTTCTAGAACAACATACTATTAACCTAACATAAAAAAAATCTAACAAACAATTGGCAACAACAAAATGAAGATTAGTTCAAACAACTGATAACACAATCTAAGATCTCGGGGTGTCCATCTCCATCGTTGCCATGATATAAGCCTGGTAGTTCTGAGGCTAGGGTGGTGGCTGTTGCTCAACTCGTCTTGGACAGTTACCAATGGAGTGATCTGATGCACCACATATCAGACACAGTTTGTTCTAGTAATGATAATCTCTTTTCATGTGTCTGGATCGGTAACAGTAGTCACATATCACAGGGCATTGAGGGCTGGTTTTTGTCCCGGTCTTCTTGAATGTTGTGGTATGCTCCATCTGTATGGTGGCCTTCTCTATTCTTCGATGTGAGCGTTTACTGGGGGCACTGAAGGTCGTCAGCTTTGCTATGCTGCAACGGTCAGAGGTGGACGTCTTGGAGGGGCCCCCGCCTGTCGCTCTCATTTTTGCTCCCTCTATACGTACTCATACTCTCGAGATGTGGAGAGTACGTCAGCATGGGTCCTCAATTTGAACCCGACCAGCTTGTCACGAATATCGATGTTCTGGCCTTGCTAAAATATCGTGGCCCAAGACAAAGGGGTAGACACCATGTCCTTGGCAAACCTTTAACACCAACTGTTGGAAAATACATATGTACGACAAGGTTAACTGTCATGCATTAAAATACGCACATGCTGAGATTAGAAAATTCAGCGTCGTACTCCTCTACAGTTATAGAGCTCTGCTTCAGGTCCATAAAATGTGCCTCCAACTTCATTTATGCCTCTGGTGAGAAGTATTGGGCATTAAATGTGTCCTTAAATGCAGCCCAAAAGATCGGCTGCACCAGTCGGTCCTCTGCAGAATCCCTCCAGTTTCTAGTCTCTCTGTCAGTTACAGCTTCACCATGCTAACCCACAAAGATGTAGGTGCGTGCGCTGCCTTTAGCTTGTCGGTGATCTAGCGTAGCCACTCCTCTGCAGCCTGAGCATCATCTCATCTAGTAAAAATCGACGGGCGTAGCGATCGAAACTGTTGCACTCTTCCATCCTTCTTAGGTTCTTCTTGTATAGCTTGGACCATCTCTCGGAAAGCCTGATCCGAGATTTGATGCATCGTGTTTGATCCAGAGTTGCATGTCCTAGCTCCCGATCCTGATCCCAAAGCGTTTTCGGCCATAACCGCTCTCTTAGATTTCTCTACGTCTCTTGCGTATGAAAACTTTCATACGCATATATCCATAAGGTAGATTGAGTCAGTCGAGTATCGTTCTTCCTGCCTGCTCAATACTGTTCACGAGTTGATTGGGCAGACCTGTATGGGCCACCACTTTGTAATGACCGTACCCTGGTTGCCGTTACATTTATGTGATTACATGTAGATCCTATAGGCACAATGAAGTCAATGTGGAGCATAGCAGAAAGAAATAAAGATTCGCATATCATAAGATGTTAACAAGGTTCTGAACAGTTGAAGACGACAATCTCTCTGTTGCAACAAACATTTTTGCAGATTTTTCTGTGCTCGGTGCTATTTTCAGTATTTTATTGAAGATATAGATCTTTTTATTAAATGATATGATTTTAAGCCTAATTTTGTCTTCTCTTATTTTTCAGTTGAAGATGGCGATCTCCCGGTTCCAACGGACATTTTTGCAGATTTTTCTTTGCTCGGGACATGATATGATTTTTTTGGCCTAATTTGGTCTTCTCTTATTTTTCTGTTGAAGATGGCGCTCTCCTGATTCCAATGGACATTTTTGCTGAATATTCTGACATTTGGGCTATTTTTGCAGATTATTCTGACATCGGGGATTTTTTCAAAATTTTCTAAAAGATAGGCATCTTTTATTAAATGATATGATTTTTGACCTAATTTTGTCTTCTTGTGTTTTTCAGTTGAGATGGCGATTTGCAGATTCTAATAGATATGTTTGCAAATTATTCTGACCTCAGGGCTATGTCCTAAATTTTCTTGAAGATATGCACTTTTTATTAAATAATATGATTTTTGGCCTAATTTTGACTTCTCTTATTTTTTTGTTAAAGATGGCGATTTCCCAGTTCCTACGGACATTTTTGTGAATTTTACGCAGCACGGTACTATTTTCTAAATTTTATGTAAGATATAGATCTTTTTATTAAATAATATGATTTTTATATCCTACGTTTGTCTTCTCTTATTTTTCAGTTGAATATGGCGATCTACCGATTTTTTGATTATTCCTACACTGGGGCTATTTTTACATTTATGGAAAATATGGATCATTTTATTAAATGATATGATTTTTTGGCATAATTTTGTCTTCTTTTATTTTTCAATTTAAGATGACATTCTCCCAACGGATATTTTTGCGGATTTTTTTGACCTAGAGACTATTTTAATAATTCCTGGAAGATATGGATCTTTTTAATAAATAATATGATTTGTTGGCCTAATTTTGTCCTATCATATTTTCAGATGAAGAAGGCGATCTCCCAGTTCCAACTGACATTTTTGCAGATTTTCTAAGTTCGGCACAATTGTCTATATTTATGAAAGAAATGGATCATTTTATTAAATGATATGATTTTTTGGCATAATTTTATCTTCTTTTATTTTTTTTCAATTGAAGATGGCATTTTTTCGGTTCCAACGGATATTTTTGCAAATTTTTTTGACCTAGAGGCTATATTCTACATTTTCTAGAAGATGTGGATATTTTAATTATATAATTTAATTTTAAGCCTAATTTTGGCGTCTCTTATTTTTCAGATTAAGATGGCGATCTCCCGGTTCCAACGGACAATTTTTCGGTTTATTCTGAGCTCGTGGCTATTTTATAAACTTTCTGTAATATATATATCTTTAAATTAAAAGATATGATTTTTATAGCCTAATTTTGTCTTCTCTTATTTTTCAGTTGAAGATGACGATCTCCTAGTTTAAACAAATATTTTTGTAGATTTTACGTAGCTCGAAACTATTTTCTGTATTTTCTGGAAGATATGCATGTTTTAGTTAAATGATATAATTTTTTACCTAATTTTATCTTCTCTTATTTTTCAGTTGAAGATAGTGTTCACTCGGTTCCTACGGATATTTTTACAGATTTTCAGACCTCGGGTATATTTTCTGTATTTTCTGGAAGATATAGATCACTTTATTAAATAATATCATTTTGGCCTAATTTTATCTTCTCTTATTTTTCACTTGAAGATGGCGATCTTCCAGTTCAAACGGAAATTTTTGCGGATTTTACGAAGCTAGGTTCTATTTTCTACATTTTATGGAAGATATGAATTTTTTATTAAATGATATGATTTTTATATCCTACATTTTTCTTCTCTTATTTTTTTCAGTTGAATACTGCCATCTACCAGTTTCAGCTGACATTATTACTGATTTTTATTAGATTGGGGCTATTTTTCTTCATTTTATGGAAGATATAGATCATTTTATTAAATGATATGATTTTTTTGGCTTAATGTTGTTTCCTCTTATTTTTCAGTTGAAGATGGCGTTCTCACGGTTCTAACGGAGATTTTTGCGGATTTTTTTGACTCAGAAGTTATTTTCTACATTTTCTAGAAGATATGAACCTTTTTATTAAATAATATGATTTTTGGCCTAATTTTATCTTCTCATATTTTTAAATGAAGATGGCGATCTCTTTGTTCCAACGGAAATTTTTGCGGATTTTACTGATCTCCAATCTATTTTTATATTTTCTGTAAGATATGTATCTTTAGATTAATTTATATGATTTTATAGCCTAATTTTGTCTTATCTTATTTTTCAGTTGAAGATGGCGATCTTCCAATTCTAACGGATTGTTTTGCGGAATTTTTGAGCTCGGTGCTATTTTCTACATTTTATTGAAGATACTGCTTTTTATTAAATGGTATGATTTTTGTAGCCTAATTTTGTCTTCTCTTACTTTTCACTTGAAGATAGTGATCTCTCGCTTCCAACGAACATTTTTGTGGATATTTCTAAGCTTGAAACTACTTTTCTACATTTTCAGGAAGTTATGGATCTTTTTATTAAATGATATGATTTTTGGCCTAATTTTGTCTTCTCTTTTTTTCAGTTGAAGATGGTGATCTCCTATTTTCAACAGAAATTTGGGCGGATTTTTCTGAGCTCCGTGCTATTTCTAAATTTTCTGGACGATATGGAGTTTTACATTAAATGATATGATTTTATAGCCTAATTTTGTCTTCTCTTATTTTTTCCAGTTAAAAATGGCAATTTTCCAGGTCCAATGGATATTTTTGCAGCTTTTTCTGAGCTCGGCGCTATTTTTCTACATTTTCTTGAAGTTATAGCTCTTTTTATTAAATGATATGATTTTTAGTCTTAATTCTGTATCCTCTTATTTTTTTGTTGAAGTTGGCGATCACCCAATTCCAACAGACATTTACGTTGATTTTTCTGAGCTCTGGGTTATTCCTAAATTTTCTATAAGAATTATACAGTTGACGACCTTTTTTAAAATTTGTCCTACGTGGCAGCTTGTCCCAGTCATATTTTGGGTTGCAGCCTGGAACGCTGACAAGGACAAAAACAAACAAAGAACAATAGCCACTTTCCTCCTCACTTTTTCGCATCATTCAGTCCGTTTGATTCACACATCTCACGTACTTAACTGAGGAGTTAACTAACTAATCAGGCTCCTCTGATCCTCTGCATAGATTTGAGCTTCTAAGATTTGAGGTTTTTGTTTAAATTTTCGGGAAGATAAGAGTCTTTTTATTAAATGATATGATTCTTTAGCCTAATTTTGTCTTCTCTTATTTTTCAGTTGAAGATGGCGATCTCCCATTTCCACGGACATTTGTGCAGATTATTCTAAGTTTCGGGCTATTTTCAAATTTTTTGGAAGATATGGATTTTTATATTAAGTGATATGATTTTTATAGCCTAATTTTGTTTTCTCTTATTTTTTAGTTGAAGATGGCGATTTCCCGATTCCAACGTAAATTTTTGCGGCCTTTTCTAAGCTCGGGACTATTTTTCTACATTTTCGGGAAGTTATAGATCTTTTTAGTAAATGATATGATTTTAGGCCTAAATTTATCTTCTCTTATTTTTTTCATTGAAGATGGCGATCGCCCGATTCCAACTTACATTTTTGCGGAGCATTCTATGGTCCGGGATATTTTCTAAATTTTCTGTATGATATGAATCTTTATATTAAATGATATGATTTTTATAGCCTAATTTTGTCTTCTCTTATTTTTCAGATGAAGATGGCGGTCTCCCGGTTCCAATGGATATTTTTGCAGATTTTTCTAAGCTATGCGCTATTTTCTACATTTTCCGTAAGATATGTATCTTTTTAGTAAATGATAAGATTTTATGGCCTAATTTTGTCTTCTCTTATTTTTCTGTTGAAGTGGGCGATCTCACATTTCTAATGGAAATTTTTGTGTATGCTACTGAGGGTAGGACTATTTTCTATATTTTTTGTAAAATAAGAATCTTTATATTAATTTTTATGATTTTTTGCCTAATTTTGTCTTCTCTTATTTTCCAATTGATGATGTCGATCTTTATATTAAATGATAAGATTTTTTGGCCTAATTTTGTCTCCTCTTATTTTTCAGATGTAGATGGCAATCTACCGGTTCCAACAGACATTTTTGCAAATTTTTCTGAGGTCGGGGCTATTTTCTATATTTTCTGTAAGATATGGACCTTTATATTAAATGGTATGGCCTAATTTTGTCTTCTCTTATTTTTCAGTGGAAGAGGACGATCTCCCTTTTCCAACGGAACTTTTTTCAAATTTTTCTGAGCTTGGGGCTATTTTCTATGTTTTCTGGAAGATAAGAATCTTTATATTAATTGATATGATTTTTGTTGCCTAATATTGTATTGTCTTATTTTCCAGTTGATGATGTTGATCTTTTTAATGAATGATATGAGTTTTTGGCCTTAATTTGTCTTCTCTTATATTTCGGTTAAACATGGCAATCTCCCGGTTCCAAGGACATTTTTCTGGATTTTTCTAAGCTCTGGGCTATTTTTCACATTTTCTGGAAGATATGGAACATTTAATTAAATGATATCTGAGAAGAAAAAATTAGGCAAAAAATGTCCGATGAAACAGGGAAATCGCCATCTTCAACTGAAATACAAGAGAAGACAAGATCAGAACCGGGAAATCGCCATCTTCATCTATAAAAATGTCTGTTGTAACTGGGATATCGCCATCTTCAACTGATATGATTTTCATATATCATTTTCGGAGCTTGGTGCTATTTACTACATTTTATAAATGATATGGAACGTTTTATTAATTGATATGATTTTTATAGCCTAAATTTGTCTTCTCTTATTTTCCAGTTGAAGATAGTGATCTTTTATTAAATGATATGTTTTTGCCTAATTTTGTCTTATCTTATATTCTAGTTGAAGAGGGCGATCTCCCGGTTCCAACAAACATTTTTGCGGATTTTTCTGAGCTTCGGGCTATTTTCCACCTTTTGGAAGATATATATCATTTTATTAAATTATATGATATTTTGGTCTAATTTTATTTTCTTTTATTTTTCAAATGAAGATGGTGATCTCCCTGTAGCAACGGACTTTTATTACGGATTTTTCTGAGCTCGGGGTTATTTTGTACACTTTATAGAAGATAAAAATCTTTATGTTAATGATATGATTTTTATATCCTATTTTTTTCTTCTCTTATTTTTTAGTTGAAGATGGTGATCTCACAGTTCCAACGGACATTTTTGCGGATTTTTCTGAGCTCCAGGCTATGTTCTACATTTTATTAAAGAAATGGATCACTTTAATAAATGACAAGATTTTTGTAGCCTAATTTAATCTTCTCATATTTTTCAGTTGAATATGGCGCTCTTCTGGTTCCAACAGACATTCCCTGCAATTTTTTCTTAGATTTGGGCTTTTTTCTACATTTTTGAAAGATATGAATCATTTTATTAAGTGATATGATTTTTTGGCCTAATTTTGTCTTCCCTTTTTTGTTGAATATTGCGATCACCCCGTTCCAACAGACATTTATGCGGATTTTTCTGAGCATGATGCCCTTTTCTCATTTTATGGCAGATATGTATCTTTGTATTAAATGATATGATTTTTGGCCTAATTTTGTCTTCTTATATTTTCTAGTTGAAGATGGCGATCTCCCGGTTCCAACAGACATTTTTCGGATTTTTATGAGCTCCCAGCTATTTTCTATATTTTCTGTATGATATGAATCTTTATATTAAATGATATATTTTTTATAACCTAATTTTGTCTATTCGTATTATTTTGTTGAAGATGCAATCTCCCGGTTCCAACAGACATTATTGTTGATTTTTCTGAGCTTGGGGATATTTTTCAACATTTTCGAAAAATTAAGCATCTTTTTATTAAATGATATATGTTTTAACCTTATTTTTTCTTCACTTATTTTTTTAGTTGAAGATGGCAATCTCCCGGTTTCAACGAACATTTTTGCGGATTTTTCTGAACTCCTGTCTATTTTCTACATTTTCAAAAATTTTTGGATCTTTTTATTAATGATATGATTTTTCTATTCTAATGATGTCTTCTCTTATTTTGCAATTGAAAATGGCGATCTTCCGGTTCCAACGGACTTTTTTGCGTATGTTTTTGAGGTCGACGATATTTTTTACATTTTAGGGAAGATATAGAATGTTTTATTAAATAATATGATTTTATAGCCTACGTTTGTATTCTCTTATTTTTTTTAGTTGAAGATGACGATCCTAATGTTGTCTTCTCTTATTTTTAGTTGAAATTGGCGATCGCCCGGTTTCAACGAACATTTTCGCAGAGTTTTCTTCGCTTAAGACTATTTTTCTTCATTTTCTGGAAGATATGTATTTTTTATGAAATGATATGATTTTGTGGCCTAATTTTGTCTTCGATTTTTTTAATTTGAAGATGGCAACCTCCTGGTTCTAATGGACATTTGCGCGGATTTTTTGAGCTCCGGACTATTTTCTACATTTTTGTATAATACGAATCTTTCTATTAAATAATATGATTTTTATATTAAATAATATGGTTCCAAGGGATATTATTTTTCTGAACTCGAGGCTATTTTTTTTACATTTTTGACAAGTTATGAATCTTTTTATTAAATGACATGATTTTTAGGCCAAATTTTGTGTTCTTTTATTTTTCAGTTGAAGATATCGATCTCTCGTTTCTAACGAACATTTTGCTTATTATTCTGACCTCGGGGATATTTTCTTAGTTTTCTATAAGATATCATTCTTTATATTCAATGAAATGGTTTTTATAGCCTAATTTTATCTTCTCTGATTTTTCAGTTGAAGATGTCGCACTCCCAGTTCCAACAGCAATTTTTGCAGATTTTTTTAAACTCGGAACCATTTTCTACAATTTAATAAAGAAATGAATCTTTTTATTAAATGATTGGATTTTTATAGACTAAGTTTGTATACTCTTATTTTTTTAGTTGAATATGGAGATCTCCCAGTTCTAACGGAAATTTTTACAGAATTTTCTGAGCTCCAAGCTAGTTTCTACATTTTCTGTAAGATATGGATCTTTATGTTAAATGATATGATTTTTATGGCCTACTCTTGTTTTCTCTTATTTTTCAGTTGAAGATGGCAATCTCTCGGTTCCAACGGACATTTTTGCGGATTTTTCTCAGCTCGAGACTATTTTCTATTCATTATTGAAGATAGTGACCTTTTAATTAAATGATTTAATTTTAATATACTAAGTTTTCCATCTCTTATTTATTAGTTGAAATTGGCAATTTCCCGATAACGGGAATTTTTTGAAGCTCGGTGCTATTTTCTACATTTTATTGAAGATATGAATTTTTTTATTAAACGATATGATTTTTATATCCTACGTTTTTCTTCTCTTATTTTTTCATTTGAATATTGCAAGCTACCGGTTAAGCGGACATTTTTACTAATTTTTGTTAATTTGGGGCTATTTTTCTTCATTTTATGATTTTTGGCCTAATGTTGTCTTCTCTTATTTTTCAGTTAAATACGGCGTTCTCACGGTTCCAACGGAGATTTTTGCTGATTTTTTTGACCTTGAGGATATTTTCTACATTTTCTGGAAGATATGGATCTTTTTATTAAATAATATGATTTTTGGCCTAATTTTATCTTCTCTTATTTTCCAAATGAAGATGTCGATCTCCCGGTTCCAACAGATTTTTTTGCGGATCTTTTTGAGCTCTATGCTATTTTCTACTTTTTCTGAAATATATGTAGCTTTAGATTAAATGATATGATTTTTATAGTTAAATTTTGTCTTTCCTTATTTTTAAGTTGACGATGGCGATCTCTCACTTCCAACAGACATTCTAACGGATTTTTCTAAGCTCGAGGCTATTTTTTACGTTTTATTGAAGATACGTCTCTTTTTATAAACTGATATGATTTTTGTAGCCTAATTTTGTCTTCTCTTATTTTTCACTTGTAAATGGCGATCTCCCGCTTCCAAGGACATTTTTGCGGATATTTCTGAGCTTGGGACTATTTTTCTACATTTCCAGGAAGTTATAGATCTTTTTATTAAATGATATGATTTTGTGGCCTAATTTTGTCTTCTCTTTTTTAGTTGAAGATGGCGATCTCCCATTTCCAAAGGAAATATGTACAGATTTTTCTGAGCTCTAGGCTATTTTCTAAATTTTCCGGAAGATATGGATTATTATATTAAATGCTATGATTTTTATAGCCTAATTTTGTCTTCACTTTTTTAGTTGAAGATGGCGATTTCCCGGTTACAACTAATATTTTTGCTGCTTTTTCTGAGCTCGGTGCTATTTTTCTACATTTACGGAAAGTTCTACATCTTTTTATTAAATGATATGATTTTTGGTCTAAATTTGTCTTCTCTTATTTTTTTCATTAAAGATGGCAATCACTCGATTCCAACTGACATATTTGCGGATTTTTCTGAGCTCCGAGATATTTTCTAAATTTTCTGTAAGATATGAATCTTTATATTAAATGATATGGTTTTTGTAGCCTAATTTTGTCTTCCCTTATTTTTCATTTGAAGACGGCAATCTTCCGGTTCCAACGAAAGTTTTTGTGGATTTTACGAAACTCAGTGCTATTTTCTACATTTTATGGAAAATATGAATTTTTTATTAAAATGATATGATTTTTATATCCTACGTTTTTATTCTCTTATTTTTAGTTGAATATTGAGATCTACCTGTTCCAGCGGACATTTTACTGATATTTGTTAGTTTAGGGCTATTTTCCTTCATTTTATGGAATATATGGATCATTTTGTTAATTGAAATGATTTTTTCGCCTAATGTTGTCTTATCTTATTTTTCAGTTGAAGATGTCGTTCCCACGGTTCCAACGGAGATTTTTGCGGATTTTTTGACTCAAAGGATACTTTCTACATTTTCTAGAAGATATGGACCTTTTTATTAAATAATATGATTTTTGGGCAAATTTTATCTTCTCATATTTTTCTGATGAAGATGTTGATCTCCCGGTTCCAACGGATATTTTTGCGGATTTTCTGAGCTCCGGGCTATTTTCTACATTTTCTGTATGAAATGTATCTTTAGATTAAATGATATTATTTTTATAGCCTAATTTTTTCTTCTCTTACTTTTTAGTTGATGATGGCGATATCTCGGTTCCAACGGACATTTTCTTATAAGCATGTGGCTATTTTCTACATTTTATTGAAGATACGGCTCTCTTTATTAAATGCTATGATTTTTGTAGCATAATTTTGTCTTCTCTTAATTTTCACTTGATGATGATGATCTCTCGCTTCCAACGCACATTTTTGCTGATATTTATGAGTTTGGGACTATTTTTCTACATTTTCGGGAAGTTATGAATCTTTTATTAATTGATATTATTTTTTGCCTAATTTTGTCTTCTTCTTTTTCAGTTGAAGATGGAGATATCCCACTTCCATCGGACATTTGTGCGGATTTTTCTGAGCTCTAGGCTATTTTCTAAATTTTCTGGAAGATATGTATTTTCACATTAAATGATTTGATTTTTATGGCCTAATTTTGTCTTCTCTTATTTTTCAATTGAAGATGGCCATTTCTCGGTTCCAACAGATAATTTTTGCGGCCTTTTCTGAGCTCGGTGGTATTTTTCTATATTTTCGGGAAGTTATAGATCTTTTAATTAAATGATACGCTTTTTTAGGCCGAATTTTGTCTTCTCTTTTTTCGTTGAAGATGGCGAAGGCCCTGTTCAAACAGACATTTTTGCAAATTTTTCTGAGCTCCAGGCAATTCTAAATTTTCTGTAAGATATGAATCTTTATATTAAAGGATGTGATTTTTATTGCCTATTTTGTCTTCTCTGATTTTTCAGTTGAAGATGTCGATCTCCCGGTTCCAACGGCCATTTTTGCGGATTTTTCTAAACTCAAAACTATATTCTACAGTTTATTGAAGATATGGATCTTTTTATTAATTGATATGATTTTTACAGGCTATGTTTGTCTTCTCTTATTTTTTTCGTTGAATATGGTGATCTCCTGGTTCCTATGGAAATTTTTGTGGAATTTTCTGAGCTCCGGGCTATTTTCCACATTTTCTGTTAGATATGGATTTTTATATTAAATGATAAGATTTTTACAGCCTAATTTGTCTTATCTTATTTCTCAGATGAAGATGGCGTCTCCCGGTTCCAACGGACATTATTGCGGATTTTTCTGAGCTCTGGGTTTTCTGTAAGATATGGATCTTTATATCAAATGATATGATTTTTATGCCCTAATTTTGTCTTCTCTTATTTTTTTAGTTGAAGATGGCGATCTCCCGTTTCCAACGAAAATTTTTGCAAATTTTTCTGAGCTCGAGGCTATTTTCTATATTTTTTGAAGATATGGATATTTATATTAATTGATATGATTTTTTCGCCTAATTTTGTCTTCTTTTATTTTCCAGTTGATGATGGTGATATTTTCATTAAATCATATGATTTTTTGGCCTTATTTTGACATCTCTAAAATTTCAATTGAAGATGGCAATCTTCCGGTTCTAATGGACATTTTTTGCGGATTTTTCTGAGCTCCGGGCTATATTTCACATTTTCTGGAAGAAATGGATCATTTTACGCCAAAAATGTCCGTTGAAACAGTGAAATCGCCATCTTCATCTGAAATATAAAAGAAGACAAAATTCACAACCGAGAAATCGCCATGTTCATCTATAAAAATGTCCACTATAACTAGGATACCGACATCTTTAACTGATAAGATTTTTATATATCATTTTCTGGGAATGGTATTTTCTACATTTTATGAAAGATAAGGATCTTGTTATCAATTGATATAATTTTTATATCCTAAATTTGTCTTCTCTTATTTTTTAGTTGAAGATGACGATCTTTTTATTAAATGATATGATTTTTTGGTCTAATTTTGTTTTCTCATATATTCCAGTTGAAGATGGCGATCTCCTGGTTCCAACGGAAATTTTTGCGGAAGTTTCTGAGCGTGGGGTTATTTTCTAGATTTTATTGAAGATATGTTTCATTTTATTAAATGATATGCTTTTATGGCCTAATTTTGCCTTCTCTTATTTTTCAGTTGAAAATGGCCATCTCCCGGTTCCTACAGACATTTTTTCGAATTTTTCTGAGCTCTGGGATATTTTGTACACTTTCTAGAAGATAAGAATCTTTATATCAAATGATATGATTTTTATATCCTATTTTTTCTACACTTATTTTTCAGTTGCAGATGGCGATCTCCCGGTTCCAACGGCTATTTTTGCGTACTTTTTAGTTAAAGATATGAATACTTATATTTAATGATATGATTTTTATAGGCTAAATTGTATTCTCTTATGTTTTAGTTGAAGATGGCGATCTCTCGGTACCAATAGAAATTTTTGCGAATTTTTCTCATCTCGGGACTATTTTCTATAGTTTATTGAAGATATGGATCTTTTAATTAAATGATATAATTTTATAAGACTAAGTTTGTCTTCTCTTATTTTTCAGTTGAAAAAGGCAAGCTCCCAGTTTGGACGAACATATTTATAGATTTTTCTGACCTCGAGCTATTTTCTACATGTTTTGGAAGATATGCATCTTTTTATTAAATGATATGATTTTTTGGCCTAATTTTTTCTTCTCTTACTTTACAGATGAAGATGGAGATCTCCCCGTTACAACAGAAATTTTTGTGGATTTTTCTTAGCTCTGGACTATTTTCTACTTTTTCTGAAAGATATGGATATTTAGATTAAATGATATGCTTTTTATAGCCAAATTTTGTCTTCTCTTATTTTTCAGTTATAGATGACGATCTCCCGACGGACATTTTTGCGGATTTTTCTGAGCTCAATGCTATTTTTTACATTTTATTGAAGATATGGATCTTTTTATTAAATAATATGATTTTTGAAGCCTGATTTTGTCTTCTTATTGAGATTTGTAAGAAGTGTATGCCTATGGTTGATACCATAGCCATATATATAATATCATATAAGAGTTACAAGTCCATTGGAACCCAAGGGACACCCACTAAGAGTGGGTTTAATGGTGGATGATAGTGGGTGGAGACCAAAGGTCTCCCCCATTTATAACACTCCCCCTCATCCATCCATTCTTAGCATACGAATTCTTCAGGATCCAATACGATAATATGGGGTTGATACTGCTGGATCCAGAGTTATTGTGTTTTGCCTCGTTAAAACCTTAGCTGTGCAAAACCCAGTGGGAAAAACCAGCAGCTTAAGGAAAAAGAGTACAATACACAAATGACTCCCCCTGATCCGTACAAGCTTCAGGCTTGTAGGTCTTTCAGCCGTCGCATCCCTATATCTTTTACAAGCTTTCTAAAAGTACATCTAGGCACTGCCTCTGTAAACAGATCAGCTAGATTATTACAAGACTGAATCTGATGTACTTCAATCTGCTTCTGCTCTTGTAGCTCGTGCGTCCAGAAGAACTTGGGAGAGATGTGCTTCATCCTGTCGCCCTTGATATAACCAGCTTGTAGGTGAGCTATACAAGCTGCATTATCTTCAAATAATATGGTTGGCTCAAGGTTGTTCGTCTTCAGGCCGGGCGTCACTAGAATGTGATGAATGACTGAACGAAGCCAGACAGATTCTCTGCTAGCTTCATGGATCACCAGGAGCTCTGAGAGGTTAAATGAGACTGCTATGGTGGTATGCTTCAAAGATTTCCAGGAGATGACCGTACCATCGAAAATGAACACCAGTCTCTGATTTCTCGGTATGTGGTCAGACCTGTAACCTGCATCCTTGGAGGTAGCGCAGAAGATGATTTGCTCTATTCCAGTGGCGCTTTCTGGGTGCTGAACTGTAGCTGGCTAGTAGGATGACTACGAACGCTATGTCGGGACGCGTGTAGGTTGCCAGATATAGTAGTATTCTAATGACACTAAGGTAAGGTACTTCAGGACCTAATGTTTCCTCTCCCTCTTCCAGCGGCCGGAATGGGTCTTTGTGTACATACAATGATCTAACGACCATTGGTGTACTTAGAGGATGGAAATTATCCATTTGGAAATTTTAAGTAATTTCCTTGTGAATGTGGATTGGTTTAACAGGATTCCTCCGCTGAGGTGTTCTATTTGTAAGCCAAGACAATATTTAATCTTGCCTAGGTCTACCATTTCAAACGTTAGTTTGAGGCTTGCAGATATATCATCAATCTCTGCAGGAGATCCGATGATGTTTAAGTCGTCTACATAAACGGCTATTAATACGAATCTTGTTCCCGTGGTTTTAATGAAAATACACGGGCAGACTTTATTATTGGTGAAACCTTGTTGAACAAGGAATTCACTTAGTCTGTTATACCACATTTTTCCCGATTGTTTAAGACCTTATAATGATCTTTGAAGCTTAACAGAAAATACGTCCCGAGATCTATCTTTTATTTCTGTTGGTATTTTGAAACCATCTGGAAGGTTCATATAGATATCTTTATCTATATTGCTATTTAGATATGCAGTCACAACTTCCATGAGCTGCATTTCTAGGCCTTCCATTGATGTTAAGCTTATTATGAATCGGAATGTGATCGCATCCATAACCGGGGAATATGTATTTTCATAATCTATCCCCGGTCGTTGGGAAAATCCCTGAGCTATAAGCCGTGCTTTGTAGCATACGATCTGATTATTCTCATTTCTTTTCCTTACAAATACCCAATTGTATCCCACAGGTTTTACACCTCTTGGTGTCTGGACTACTGCTCCATAGACTTTGCATTTCAAGAGAAGTCCAGCTATACTCCCATTGCTTCGTTCCACTTTGGCCAATCATCTCTGCATTTGCATTCAGCTAGAGATCGTGGATCGATATCATTGTCGCATTGAGCTATGTGAACAGCAATATTGAACACAAAGTCGTCGTCGACTACAGTGCTTTTTCTACCTAGTACCTCCCCAATATGTACGAAATTTAATGATATTTCTCCTGTAATGTCCTCTTCAGGGGATTGAAGGAGGGGAGAGGTTACTGGTCTGAGCTCAGCATCATATGGTGGGATATTCTTTATTTCTCCAGTTATTTTCCTCTTGCGAGGGAATTTATCCTTGGAGCCAGGCGGTCGTCCTCTTTTTATTTAAGGTACGGCCAATTCTGCTACCGGTGGATTGCACCCATCTTTGGGGATGTCAATCCTAGCTGGCGTATTGGCAGCAGGGATGTGTGATCTGATATTCTTCTAGTTATCAGTGAATTTGTACGGTATGAGATGTACTGTATTCTGAATGTGAAGGATGTTCAGGATCTCATCTTCACACAGATTCGTACGCGGATAATAATGAGACAAAGATTTAGTGTCGCAAGAAATGGTATCTGAAGCTTCAGGCTTCTTAGTTTGTGAGCCTAGTTTGGGAAAAGAATTTTCGTCAAACTCATAATCTTCAAAACGAGCCTTAAATGCGTCGCCCGTCAGGGGCTCAAGGTATCTAATAATGGCGGGTGAATCATACCCTACGTAGATATAAAGACGATGATGAGGACCCATTTTAGTTCTCTGTGGGGGTGCTATGGGAACATAGACTGCATAACCGAATACTCTCAAGTGATAAATATTGGGAGGTATACCATATGCAAGCTGCATCGGCGATAAAATATGACCATTAGAGGGTCGTATTCTGATAAGCGAATGCGACATGCAAAATGACATGTCCCCATGCATCCACAGTGCTTCACCTGATCCTTCTATTATATTATATAGTCCCTGAAATTGTAGTAACTGGACCATTATAATTAGTATTGCTATTAAAATAGCATCTATCTTGAAGGTTCATGTGCGTGGAGGCACTATCAACTAGGCATTCACACTTCATCTCTAGAAAAGAATGTAAAAACTTTTTATGAAAAGTAAAACTACATTCGACTCATAATTAAGATAAAGAAGGACATAATTCAAGATACATCAAAACATTAATGATAAAGGTTGAAAAGATGACTAAATTAGCTTTAGTCAATGAGGTCGTCATTCTCGAAATACTCGGTGTTGAACCGAGTTGTAGGTTGTATATCCACCAGATTTGTTTCAGCGGAAGGCTTCAGGCTTGCCATATACAAATCTTGGAGGTGACCTGGAGTACGACAAACCCTGGACCAATGTCCAGTCATGCCACATCTGTGGCATTTGTCTTCCCAGTTTTTCTTGGGAGCAGACGTCTGGTCAGAGGTATTCCTCTTCCATATATTCTTTTTCTTCCCCTCATTATTGTTGTTCTGGGGAGGAGCTCTAGTCTGCTTTTTCGTATCTTTCCCCCTGTTGAATCTTTCATTGTGCTTGTTCTTCATCTTTTGGGAAGAAACCATGTGAGCTTCAGGGAGAGGAGCAAAGCCAGCAGGGCGTATGTTATGAGTGGCCAGTAGGAGGTCTCTGTTCTGCTCTGCCATAAGAAGACAGGAGAGTAAATCAGAGTACCTCGTCAACTTGCGTTCACGATACTATTGCATGAGAATAGCATCCTTCTCATGGAAAGATGTATATGTTTTCTCAAGCATGCGGGTTTCCGAGACTTGTTCACCACACAACTTCAGGCGTGATGTGATCTTTTGGAGAGCTGAGTTATACTCAGCCACGGACTTGAAGGCCTGAAGTCGAAGATTTTCCTACTCATAACGTGCACGAGGGAGGATAACATCTTTCTGATGTTTGTATCTGTCCTCAAGTGATGTCCATAGTTCATGAGGGTCTTCCACTGTTAGATATTCGGCCTTCAGGGTCCGATCAATATGTCACCTAATATAGATAATGGCTTTCACCTTCTCTATTTCGGAGACTTTAACAGTAGATGTCCCTTCATCAGTTGTCACAGCCGTAGCTGGAGGTTGAATTGTGTGACTTATGCCCTGTGAGCGCAGATGGAACTTCAGGTCCAGCTGCCAGCTCAAATAATTTTTCCAGCTGCATCGAGAACATCAAAATCGACGCTCGCAATCTTTGCCATTTATCTAAGCATGTAATAAGCATGACTTAATTATATATTAAAAATTAAGACATGCATATAAGTAAAACTAAACTAGTTGTGGGGATCGGCCAGTAACTACTAAAAATAATAAATGTCCGAAGTCACTTATACATTTCTAATTACGAGAAAATTAAAATTAAAATTTGGAAACCCTTGGGGGGTACCAGCATTAGCAATTTTCCTTCGTCTTCAGGCCAAGTATCTCCGGGCATTGGCTTTTACATTTAGTTCCTCACTACATTTTCACTCAAAAGGAAAAAAATGCGAGGAAAATAAATAGTGGTGACTAATAACGGCCGATCCAAAAAAACACAACATAATTTTACCAACATTCCAGGCAGTTTGTATAAGTATGCAACATCACATGCATATACAATACATTTTATTCAACATCGCAGGCAATTTTATTGGATAAATATATTAAATTTACGTTTAATAGTTACTTGGACCACGTGGAAAAGTCATTACCCGTTAGGTTAAATTAACGAAAGAGCGGTCTCAGGATCACCCGTTAGGTTAAACTAACGAAAGAGCGGTCTCAGGATCCTTGTAATTATTGAAACATAAAATAATTTTAATTTTAATCCAATTAAAAATAACGATTAATAATGAATTACACATAGATTTCAGTAATTAATTTTTAACTTGCCCCAACTACCCCAAAAGGAGTTAGTCATGCTTAATATCCTCACCCTGATTTACCCTGATTTTTCTGGATTTTCCAGAATTTTTTCGGATTTAATCCACTTTTTCCAATAATATCTGGACTTTCAGGTTTTGAAAAAGGGGTTTTTATTGAATTAATAATAAATTGGCATGCATGCCCGAGGCTCGCGGGCTGCAGGCCCGTAAGCCAAAAGATACACAGTTTTTATTTTTATTTCCCATCAGGGGAGGCCCATGCTTCTTCTCCCCCTTAGGCTTTAATGAGGGGGATGGATAGGAGCAGCCACCAGGGGCATCATGCTTTGGTCCCGTGGCATGGGGAAAAGCCCCCCTCGACATGAGGGGTGGCGAATTGAGAGGCACCCCCCGACAAGGGACGACGGCAGCAATGATAGGCCTTCCCGACATGGGGGGAAGGGTGGCTAATTGAACGGCCCCAGACCCCCTTGATAGGAGGAGGTGAATGCGAAGCGAACGGCCCAGGCCCCACTCGACAGGAGGGGGAACGGCCCAGCCCCCCTCGACAGGAGGGGGGAGGCAAAACGAACGACCCAGCCCCCCTCGACAGGAGGGGGATGCAAAACGAACGGCCCAGCCCCCCTCGACAGGAGGGGGATGCAAAGCGAATTGCCTAGCACCCCTCAACAAGGGGGAGAAATGGGCAGCGCCCCCCTCCGAATTGTGATGCGCCCCCTCCGACAGGGGGGCGAATTGGGCGGTGCCCCCTCGACCGGGGGGGAATCGAGCGAAGAGGCAGGCCCCCCTCCGACAGGGAGGGGGCGGAGATTCGGAGGCCCCCGACAGGGGGGCAGCGTGCCTGTGAATTGAAGGTCTCCCTCTGACAGGGGGGAGGGCGATGCTCCGACGAGAAAAAAGGCCCCCCCTGACAGGGGGCGGCGCTCCGATGCGCTCAAGACGGAAGGTCGGCTGGCCGGCCAAGAATTTGGTATGTTTATTTTATACATATGCGTAGATAGATACTCAGTTACAGTAAGAAGATGAAGATAGGTTTGATCACTAGAACTTATGACCTAGAAGCAAATTCAGTCTGCCTTCTGTTATTTCTGATGATCCAATGATATGAAGACAATGAGTCTAAAGAAATTGGTATCATTAGGATATGCATCATAAGCCAGATGTATGTCAAGAAGAATTTATCCATGGATGAAGCTCTCATCAAGCTTCAAGAAATGCTCTGTGGTTTACAAGAAACCATAGAATGTTTAGGACAAAATTGATATCAACCAAAAGTCATGTTTGAGAATAGATTACCATATTTGGCTCTTACACAAGAAGCAGAATCCTAAAAAAAGATTGAAAAAGATCAAGAAGGGCTAATCGAACGGCGTCCCGAGAGGTGAATCCCGTACAGTACATCAAATTTCATGAATCAAATTTCATCAAATTTCTGATGGTATTTTGAATCCCAGAGAGGTGAATTTCATGCGCATGCCTCTTCTCCCAAAAGTACATCAATTTTTTTTAATATATTTAATATATTTAAAACAGATGTTTAACAGTAAATCTGTGTGTTTGAAATGTGATTTTCTTGCTATAGATTGTGCTATAGATCTCTTAGGAAATAAGTATCACAGATTTATAATGCACATGTAAAATGATGATCTAGGGGTTTCTAAAAATTTACCTCTAGATCCTACCCGCCGGATCTAGCGAAGTTTGAGCAAGCCCTATCTACGTCCTCGTGATTCGTCCATTGACAGAGATTCGGCTCAGATGATGAACATGCTGATAACGTATTAAGATTTGTATGAAGTGTAGGTCTATGGTTGATACCATAGCCATATATACAATATCATATGAGAGTTACAAGTCCCTTGGAACCCAAGGGACACCCACTAAGAGTGGGTTTAATGGTGGATGATAGTGGGTGGAGACCAAAGGTCTCCCCATTCATAACACTTCTCTTATTGTTCAGTTGAACATAGCGATCTTCCGGTTCCGACGGATTTCTTTTCGGATTTTTTTGAGCTCGGAACAATTTTTCTATATTTTCGGGAAGTTATGGATCTTTTTATGAAATGATATGTTTTTGGCCTAATTTTTTTGTCTTCTTCTATTTTTTATTTGAAGATGGCGAACTCCCGGTTCCAAAGATAATTTTGTAAATTTTTCTGAGCTCGAGTATATTTTCTATAGTTTATTGAAGATGTGATTCATTTTATTAAATGATATGATTTTTATAGACTAAATTTACCTTCTGTTATTTTTCAGTCGAAGATAGTGATTGCCCGTTTCCAATAGAATTTTGTGCGGAATTTTCTAATCTCGGGGCTATTTTCTAAATTTTATGGAAGATATGTATCTTTTTATTAAATGATATGATTTTTATAGCCTAAGTTTGCCCTCTCTTATTTTTCAGTTAAAGATGGCGATCTCCTGGTTCCAACAGACATTTTTGCAGATTTTCTTAGCTCAGGGCTATTTTTCTACATTTTCTGGAAGATATGAATCTTTTTAATTAGTGATATGATTTTTGGACTAATTTTGTCTTCTTTTATTTTTGTCGTTAAAGATGGAGATCTCCGGGTTCTAACGGACAATTTTATGGATTTTTTGAGCTCCAGCAATTTTCTATATTTTCTGTAAGATATGGATCTTTATATTAAATGATATGATTTTTATAGCATATTTTTTGTTTTCGCTCATTTTTCAGTTGAAGATGGCGATCTCCCGGTTCCAACGTAAATTTATGCGTATTTTTCTGAGCTCGAGTCTATTTTGTATATTTTCTAAAGATAAGGATCTTTATATTAATTGATATGATTTTTTTCGCTTAATTTTCTCCTCTTATTTTCCAGTTGATGATGGTGATCTTTATATTGAATGATATGATTTTTTCGCCTTATTTTGTCTTCTCTTATTTTCCAGTTGATGATGGTGATCTTTTTATTAAATGATATGATTTTTTCGCCTTATTTTGTCATCTCTTATATTTCCGTTGTAGATGGCGATCTCCCAGTTCCAACCGACATTTTTTCGGATTTTTCTGAAATCCTGGCTATTTTCTCCTTTTCTGGAAAATATGGATCGTTTTATTAAATAATATTAGAGAAGACAAAATTAGGCCAAAAAATGACCGTTGAAACCAGGAAATCGCCATTTTCAATAGAAATATAAGAGAAGACAAAATTCGGAACCGTGAAATCGCCATCTTCATCTATAAAAACTTCCGTTGTAACTGGGATATCGCCATCTTCAACTGATAATATTTTTATATATATCATTTTCTGAGCTTGGTACTATTTTCTACATTTTATGAAAGATATGGATCTTTTTATTAATTGATATGATTTTTATAGCCTAAATTTGTCCTCTTATTTTTCATTTGCAGATGGCGATCTTTTTATTAAATGATATGATAAGCCTAAATTTGTAATCTCTTATATTCCAGTTGTAGATGCGATCTCCCTGTTCCAACGGATATTTTTGCACATTTTTCTGTGCTCTGGGCTATTTTCCACATTTTTGGAAGATATGTATCATTTTATTAAATGATATGATGTTATGGACTAATTTTGTCTTCTCTTATTTTTTTTAAATTGAAGATGGCGCTCTCCCGGTTCCAATGGACATTTGTACGGATTTATTTTACGCTACAGGCTATTTTCTATATTTTTGTATAATATGAATCTATATCTTAAATGCTTTGATTTTATAACCTAATTTTGTCATCTCTTATTTTTCAGTTGAAGATGGCGATCTCCCATTTGCAATGGATATTTTTGCGGAATTTTCTAAGCTCGGGGCTATTTTTCTACATTTTCGAGAAGTTATGTATCTTTTTATTAAATGATATGATTTATTGCCCTAATTTTGTCTTCTCTTATTTTTTCAGTTGAATATGGCGATCTCGGTTCTAAGGACATTTTGCGTATTATTCCGACTTCAGGATTGGTTTCTATATTTTCTGGAAGATATGGATTTTTTATTAAAAGATATGATTTTTGGCCTAATTTTGTCTTCTGTATTTTTCAATTGAAGATGGCAATCTCCCTGTTATGACGGATATTTCTGCGGATTTTATAAGCTCGGTGCTATTTTCAACATTTTTATAAATGATATGATTTTTATGGACCATGTTTGTGTTGGATCTGGATCTAAGTCTAGAGGGGGTTGAATAGGCTAATAAAAATTCTCGTGAACACACGTGGAATCACATGTAGTTATAATCAGTTGCCGAGTAAATAAAAGCAAATACAGGGTGTACAGCAGATTAACCCTGATTTGGTCGCCCCAACGACCTACTCCAGCCCCAAATCAATTACTAGCATTCATATGTTACTGGATACAACCGTTAAGCTCCCCGAGCCCCAACTCTCTGCTCACCTGGTTCAGTATCGCACTCACCACAGTGTTAAATACTATTAATCTAGTAACTATCTCTCTTGACAAGCACCAACTCGTCAAGACCATCTTGTCTAGCCCCAACTAGACAAGACCCCAAAAGAATGAACAAGTAACCTACGAAGATCGATACACCAAGTACACGAATATAAAGTAATAAGAGTTTAGAAAAGCTCAGTTCGTGTCGGTGTCATCTCTGTCGATCAGCGCATCGTCAGCTTCACGTTGGTGCAAACTGTGTCTCAATCCGATATCTGGATCTCAAGATATAGCCCTCCGAAGTTCAATGCACAAATCTACCCGAATCTGGTCTGTGCGTAAATCAATTCTCTGTTTTATAGAATCGGCAGCAGTCTGTGCGTAAAGTATGTTTCTGCCCCGTCTTCCAAAAATTGTAGTAAATCGATCCTAGCTCAGAAAAATCCGAATAAATAATCGTTAGAATCGTGAGCTCGTCCTCTTTGACTGAAAAACAAGGAAGGGCCGATTTGGATGCCCTTGTGGAAAGGAATTTTCAGATCTTTGAATTGTGTCTTAGGGCTTGGAATTTGATCTCTTGGACTTTGTTTCTTCAAAGATGGTGGCCTTGGTTGCTTGCTCCTCTAGGTTGAAGATGGCTTATGCTTGGATATCTAGCTTGATGATGGATGGTTCCTTATTCTTGCGGCAATGCTTGAAGATGATGAAGAACTTTGGCTATGTTGTAGAGCATTGAGTTGTGATCGTTCTGTCACAAAGGGTTCGTCGATCCGAGCTCTATGAAGAAAGTTATGCACTTTTTAGCGTTGTTTATCAAGCTCCTTCTTCTTCCTATGAATTTGATGATCTCTTTGAAGCTTGGAGGATAAATTCGGCCAAGATGAAGAGAAATGAGTCTAGGGCCGGTCTTGCTTTTTTCTCTCTCCTTTGGATGTGCGTTTATATAGGGGGAGGTGGAAATCAATTAGGCTATCGTAGAATCCCTTAGAATAAGGAGACTGGATGAATCCTAACTTGAATAGGATTTGAAATAATCATATGGAAGATCGCTTTCAATCACAATAGGATTTGGAGTTTAAATTGGATTTGAAGAGGATTTGAATTTGAATGGCAATGAGATTTGAGTATGATCTCATTTAGGATCTCATTTAGGATCTCATTTAATCACAAATTGATTTGCATGAGATTTGGTTTGCTCACTTTTGATATGAATGAGATCTCTCCATATCTCTCCATATTTGACCAAGTCCAAATTGCAAATGAATTGCAATTTCTCCATCACTTTGACTAAGTCTTCTTTGCATATTTCACTATCACTTAGACTAAGTCTCCCTTTAAATATTTACGAGCTTGCCACTCCTGAAAGCACTTAACACATACATCAAATTGTTCACACATGTTTGTTACCATCAAACACGAAGTCATCGATCGTTGTTTACAACTACACATTGTATCCAACAATCTCCCCTTTTGATGACGACAAACCTATATAAGATTTGAGCAATAACGATCCAAATAATATTATCGTGACATGTGTGTGTGAAGTGCGATGAAGGAGAAAGTATGCAATAAATGTTCAAGCATTCAGACACGTTACATGCTCCCCGTATAGACATACTCCCCCTTAAACATACATTCATTAATGCATAATATCACAAATCTTCTCCCAAATATTCTCCACCTTTTGTTATCATCAAAAGTGTACTTGTGAAGTCAATGTTATATCACATGCAAAACGGGTGTATTATATAAACTATAGCAAAAACATGCATGTAGTCATTCTTTGAATAAACAAGTCAAATCCAATAAAAATTATAACAAATATTTCTACACCAACGTGTAAGTGTGATGATTAAAAATTGAAGCACATAAGGAGAACTTTCAAGAAATTCAACCAAAATCAATCCACTTTTCAATGTAAAATGATATCATCTAGGATTAATTTTTTCCATCTCATTAAAATGAGTTCAAGTTACCACACCCAAAACATAGCCTTGAGGACTCATAGATGTGGGGTGGCATTGCTTCACCAACGCTAAAGTTTACTCTTAAAGCTTATATTGGATACTCATGGGTAGTGTCATTGCCATGGATCATATCCATTTTACATACAGAGCTCTTTTCTTTCTTTTTCATATATATGTGTGTGTGTGTGTGTGTGTGTGTGTGTGTGTGTGTGTGTGTGTGTGTGTGTGTGTGTGTGTGTGTGTGTGAAAAATGGAGAAGAGATGACAGCGCTGGAAATTTTTCCAGCGCTGTCCGCATTTTGGGGGACCTAAAAATATTTTTTTTGAAATATTTTTTTTGCAGTAGTTAGATATACTTGTTAGGAAGCTCCCCACAAAATTTCAACTCGATCCGACACCGTTTGAGCCTCCGTTCATCGATTTCAAAAACGTTGCGCAAATCTGTCCACAGTTTTGCGCAACGTTTTTGAAATCGATGAACGGAGGCTCAAACGGTGTCGGATCGAGCTGAAATTTTATGAGGAGCTTCCTAACAAGTATATCTAACTACTGCAAAAAAAATATTTCAAAAAAATATTTTTAGGTCCCCCAAAATGCGGACAGCGCTGGAAAATTTTCCAGCGCTGTCAGCATTGGCCCATTAACATATATATATATATATATATATATATATATATTACATTTGAGGGCTGTTTTTGAATTTGTCCCATGTGGCAATGTCACATCGCCACATGTGACAACCTACTTAAACCCAAAACCCCACCCAACCACCCAAAACACACTCAAACCCAAAACACCCAAAATCACACCCCCAATAAAAAAACAAAAAACCCCAAGACAATACACTCACTCAAACCCACTCTTCTCATTTTCACCCGGTTTTGCACTTATCGAAACACCCCTGTGGGTTCTGCGTCCTGATTGTGTGGGTTAGTTTTTGGGGTGTCCGTGCACTTTGCGCACTGGTTATTTCTAGTATATATATATATGGCAGTAATGACTTGACATATTTGGCAAGAGAGGAACAGAAGGATCTTTGAATGAAACAATCAGATTCAAACACTTCTTTTTGAAAATATCGCTGATGACGTCAGAATTTCCCTGAGGCAAGCTGATTGGGATCGTGATTCTGATATGGCGCCCCCTTCAAATTGGGGTTTGATTGATTAGCCTGGCATTCTTATATTTTTTTGTTCTTTTTGACCCTACGAATAGCGGAAGGTGTTATGTATCAGCTGGGATATGGGCGCCTGTGATCATGTCTCGGGTTACTCACATCCTTCTTCCATCAGTGAGCGCCTTGTATTTTTTACATATGTCTCAATAAAGATAAAGCATATTCTCCAAATATATATATATACATATATATATGGGTAAAGTGTTCCTAGGGTGACTCCTTAGATTAAATCTAAGGAGTCGCCCCCATTTTCTCTCATCTCCCACAATTTTTTTGGATTTTATTTTTCATAGAATTGTTGGTCACATCATAGATGATCAACATACCAAAAATCAAGTCATTCCAATACTTTAAAAGCCCCCATCTACCCCTTGTAACTTCAACGGTCTGAAAACGTGCTGAAAACACATAAAGTTGCAAGGGGTACATGTGGGCTTTTAAAGTATTGGAATGACTTGATTTTTGGTATGTTGATCATCCATGATGTGACCAACAATCATATGAAAAATAAAATCCAAAAAAATTGTGGGAGATGAGAGAAAATGGGGGCGACTCCTTTGATTTAATCTAAGGAGTCACCCTAGGAACACTTTACCATATATATATATATATATATATATATATATATATATATATATATATATATATATATATACACACACACACACACACTCATACATACTAGTCATTACTCGTGCCCATAGGGCACGGTTTATTTAATGGCTGAGTTTTTCTCCCCCACAAATCTTAAGTTCCCCCAAATTTCAAGTTTTCCCACAAAATTTCAAGTTTCCCCCCAAATTTAACTTTTCCCCCAAAATTTAAGTCCCCCCAAAATTGGCATTACTACCTAGGACAAACTTGCCACGTAGGACAAAGCTTTGTCCTAGTAGGATAATATTCAAAATCTTCAAAGAACTGGAAAAAAATGGTTGGAAGGGGTGAGAATAAAAAGTGTGGGTGGGTGTGTGGGGAGGGTCCATGGGCAAAAATACAAAAACCGGGGTTGTATGTGTAAAATTCCCCACCTCCTCTTTTATCCCTCAAAATCTCATCTCTTATATTTTCTCATATCCAATTTCCCCGTTTTATATAATAGATATCCAAATTCTCTTATCCAATTTCTCATGTCCAAATTCTCTTATCAATTTCTCTTGATAACATCCGTCTTTTATATAATAGATATCTCTTATCCAATTTCTCTTGATAACATCACTCTTATCCAATTTCTATTTTCCAATATCTCTTATTCAATTTCTCTTGATAACATCCCTCTTTTATAATATAGATATCTCTTATCCAATTTCTCTTGTCTAATATCTCTTATCCAATTTCTCTTGATAACATCCCTCTTTTATAATATAGATATCTCTTATCCAATTTCTCTTGTCCAATATCTCTTATCCAATTTCTCTTGATAACATCCCTCTTTTATAATATAGATATCTCTTATCCAATATCTCTTGTCCAATATCTCTTATCCAATTTCTCTTGATAACATCCCTCTTTTATAATATAGATATCTCTTATCCAATTTCTCTTGTCTAATATCTCTTATCCAATTTCTCCTGATAACATCCCTCTTTTATAATATAGATATCTCTTATCCAATTTCTCTTGTCCAATATCTCTTATCCAATTTCTCTTGATAACAACCCTCTTTTATAATATAGATATCTCTTATCCAATTTCTCTTGATAACATCCCTCTTTTATAATATAGATATCTCTTATCCAATTTCTCTTGTCCAATATCTCTTATCCAATTTCTCTTGATAACATCCCTCTTTTATAATATAGATATCTCTTATCCAATTTCTCTTTTCCAATATCTCTTATCCAATTTCTCTTGATAACATCCCTATTTTATAATATAGATATCTCTTATCCAATTTCTCTTGATAACATCCCTCTTTTATAATATAGATATCTCTTATCCAATTTCTCTTGTCCAATATCTCTTATCCAATTTCTCTTGATAACATCCCTCTTTTATAATATAGATATCTCTTATCCAATTTCTCTTTTCCAATATCTCTTATCCAATTTCTCTTGATAACATCCCTCTTTTATAATATAGATATCTCTTATCCAATTTCTCTTGTCCAATATCCCTTATCCAATTTCTCTTGATAACATCCCTCTTTTATAATATAGATATATATATATATATATATATAATTTTTTTCATTTCAGTTCTTTTGAGCTTTATTTTTTATCCAAGGCAAGACACATCACATCTGTTACTCCCTAATGGTCGGCCTAGTTGATAAATGCCCACTCAAATAACCCAACAACAATTCTCATTAATGAGGACCAGTTCGCTAAGGCGAAGAGGAGCTCGCCGAGTCTAAAGGAAGCTCGCCCAAGCAGAGCGGCAAGCACTTCAACCGAATCAAAGAGAAGAACCCTCCGGCTGATCGCACATTTCTACGCTAGCTCGCCCTAGAGTAGCTTGCCCCGGAGGCAGCTCGCCTACCTCTCCGATCCGAAGCAGTTCAACCGATGAGGGAGGCGACCCGCCACTAATCACTGCCAGTTTCACTACAGACAGAGTCTGGCAAAGGCGCACCTAGGAGCTTCGGCGCCTGACAGTCTGCCGAAAGCGTGCCTGACATGTACGGCTCTGACATACTGACAAAAGTGCACCTGACACCACCTGACACCATCAATGCAGAAAATGTCTCTGACACCGCCTGCCACCTTGTCATTTCACCACTCGAGTATTCGACAGCTGACAGGGTGGCAAGCAACCGCATCGCAGCCCTATAAATAGCCCCTCTCCTCCAATGAGGAGGGGGCTGGTTGGTTGGTCAAATCTGTAAGAAACCCCTAACACATCTACATACATTCAAGGTCGAATATCATCTACATATCTATGCATTCCACACTAGTTCGCCATGCAGGCGCCGATCTACCTCTAAGATCGTCCTGTGTGTCCGACATTCTCCTCAAGTCATCAACTGACTTAAGCATCGGAGGGGCTGCAGGCTGACAGCCAACCCAGCCTTTCTGACGAGTTACTCGTCTTGCAGAAACTTTGCCCCAGCCACCAGTGGACTAGCGATCTGCGTCAACCCTCACCAACTGACGAGCGAAACTCATCAACCAGCGAGTTAATTCCATTAGACGAAGGGTGAACTCGACATCCTCATCTACGAATTGCCCTCAAGTCGTGATTAGCTTCGTCATCAACCAAATACTTGTAATCATCGTGCCCTTGATTCCCCACATTAATACAAATTCATGATGTGTGGATCTGACCCGCAACAATTGGCGCCGTCTGTGGGAACTTAGGGTCACACCCATGTCTAATCCCATACACTTCGACCCTTTCCTAACCGTGGCAAACACCCCATGAGAGATGATCCATGCCCTCTCGGAGGGATTCCCCCGACGGACGTGCCCCTGCGGGGACGGTGAAGGCTATTCATGTCGTAGCTAGTGCTATCCACCAAGGCTTTGAAGCCCTTACAAAAATGACGAAGGATTGGGTACGGTGGGTTCGGGGCATCCACTGTCCCCTTATCCCCAGCGCGTGAGGCACAGCCCTTACCCCCAGATCGAAGAAGAAGCAGCCGCTCGGCAAAAGGAGCCCAATAAAGAGACAATGGCCAACCAAAGACATCTCAATGCGGACGTCGAAGCAGCTCAACATAGGCGACTTGATGAAGAAGTTGATGTTCAACAAGCACTCCCATAAAGCTCCAACCCAAAATCGAAGCTCCTTCGAGTAGGCCGACTACGCGCCCTGGGGCTCAAGCTCTCGCAGGATGACCTGGGACGCGAAAATACAAGTTTTCCTTTGCTCTCACCTACCGATAAGTTTTGACTCATTTCTTTTTCAGACTTTTCTTGTGAGAAGAAGCCCCAGATCATGGTCGGCCTAATCGTAAAGAGCGAGCTACCTTGTTGCAAGAAAAGATCCGGGGCAGGCTTCCGAGCTGTGCCCCCGAAAGGTCGCCAAGGGCTTGGGACAGGCTGCATAACTCGACACTTCCCTGTCATAGACCCAGTGCGAGCTTCGGAATTACACCCCAAGAGGGCATCCTCAGATGAAGGTTGTCCTCGATGGAGGTCATCCTCCCCCGACAGGTCGCCCATGGGTCCAGGGCAGGTTTCCAGACTGCGCCCCCATCCAACCAAGTTTTATTCTATCTATGACTTTCATCATTACATTTCGACTTACACACTTTTCGAGTTTTCTCTTGTATGCGAGAAATCACAGGTCGAGATCGGGGCGACTATGCGCCCCAGGTTTTATTCTATCTCCGACTTTTGTCGTTACGTTTCGACTTACACACTTTTCGAGTTTTCTCTAGTGTACGAGACGTCACAAGTCGAGATCGGGTCGACTATGTACCCCAGGTTTTATTCTATCTCCGATTTGTATCGTTACATTTCGACTTACACACTCTTCAAGTTTTCTCTTGTGTACGAGAAATCACAGATCAAGATCGGCCCGATCCTTGGAGGCGAGCTGACTCGCCATAAACCACACCTCCGGGGCAGGTCTCTGAGTCGCAAGCCTGAAGGGTCTCCAAGGGCTTGGCGCGAGCTACGCACCTCAACCCTCCCCTACCAAGATCCAAGGCAGGCTTACGGGCTGCGCCCCCAAAAGTCGCATGGGGCATAGGACCCCCCAGGGGTGCTTAAAGGGCCACACCCCCGACTCACCCTCTCGAAGCCCTCCTGGGCATGTCACGGCCTGACTATCCATAGCAGGTCAGTCCTCGCTATCCAAACCGAAGAAGAGAGCGAGCTACCTCGTAGAAAAGATCCGGGGAAGGCTTCCGAGCTGCACCCCCGAAAGGTCGCCAAGGGCTTGGGGTAGGCTGCGTAACTCGACCCTTCCATGTCAGAGTCCCAAGGCGAACTTCAAAACTGCACCCCCGAGAGGACATCATCAGGTGAAGATTGTCCTCGATGAATGTCATCCTCCCACGACAGGTCACCCATGGGTCCGGGGCAGGTTTCTGGACTGCGCCCCATCCGAACAGGTATTCCTTCTCTCTCGCCTACCGTTAAGTTTCGACTCACGTCCTCTTCAAACTTTCCTTGTGAGAAAAGCCACATGTCAGGGTCGGCCTAATCGTAAAAAGCAAGTTGCGTTGTTGCAAGCAATGATCCGGAGCTGGCTTCTGCGCTGCGCCCCCGAAAGTTCGCCAAGGGCTTGGGGCAGGCTACGTAACTCGACCCTTTCCTGTTAAAAACCCAGGGCGGGCTTCAGAACTGTACCTCTGAGAAGGCGTCCTCATGTGAAGGTTGTCCTTGGCGAAGGTCATCCTCCCTCAGAAGGTCGCCCATGGGTACGGGGAAGGTTTCTGGACTGCGTCCCCACCCAAGCAGGTCTTCACACTATCTCCGACGTATGTCAATATGTTTCGAATCATGCACTTAATGTGTTTTGGTGATATGAAAAACCCTAGATTGAGATCGGCATGATCACTAGGGGTGTGCTATTTCACCATGCTCGAACTCCGAGGCAAGCTTACGAGCTGCGCCTCAATAGGTCACCCAGGCTTACGAAGCTCGCTACCAAACAAAAGGTAGAAAGAGATTCTCTTAAAATATTTCTAATGTGTCTACTCAACATTCAGTGCCTCTTCTGGCCAAAGATCGTCCACACCAAATGCTGGGGGTAATTTTTACGCCCTAAAGGCCGGCCTAGTGGATAAAGGCCCACTCAAATAACCCAACAACAATCCTCATCAATGAGGACCAGTTCGCCAAGGTGAAGAGGAGCTCGCCAAGTCTTAGGGACGCTCGTCTAAGCAGAGTGGCAAGCTCGTCAACCGAATCAAAGAGAAGAGCCCTCCGGTTGATCGTACATGTTCTACGCTAGCTTGCCCCAGAGTAGCTCGCCCCGGAGGCAACTCGTCTACCTCTCTGTCCCGAAGCAGTTTTCCCGATAAGGGAGGTGACATGCCACTAACATCACTGCCAGTTTCACTACAGACAAAGTCTGGCAAAGGCGCACCTAACCGCTTCGTAGCCTGAAAGCCTGCCAAAAGCGCGCCTGACATTTACAGCTCTGTCAGACTGACAAAAGTGCACCCGACACCACCTTACACCATCAATGCGGAAAATATCTCTGACACTGCTCGCCACCTTATCGTTTCACCACTCGAGTGCCAGCTGGGTTGATTCGACATCTGACAGGGTGGCAATCAACCGCCTCTCAGGCCTATAAATACCTCCTTTACTCCAACAAGGAGAGGGGCTGGTTGGTTGGTCAAATCTGTAAGAAACCCCTAACACATCTACATACATTCAAGGTCGGATATCCTCCACATATTCGGGCCTTCCACAGTAGTTTGACACGCAAGCATCGATCTGCCTCTAAGATCGCCCTATGTGTCCGACTTTCTCCTCAAGTCATCAACTGATTTAAGTATCTGAGGGGCTACAGGCTGATAGCCGGCCCAGCCTTTCTGACGAGTTGCTCGTCTTGCATGAACTTCGCCCCAGCCACCAGCAAACTAGCGATCTGCCGCAACCCTCGCCAACAGACAAGCGACCTTCATCAATCGGCGAGCTAATTCCACCAGACTAAGGGCAAATTCGACATCCTCATCCACAAATCGCCCTCAAGTCATGATTAGCCTTGTCATCAACCAAATACTTGTAATCATCGTGCCCTTGATTCCCCACATTAATACAAATTCATTGTGTGCGGATCTGACCCGCAACAATATCCCTTAAATTTTTCAGTTATTTTTCATCCTACATTCACTTTTCAATATTTGATAAAATATATCTCCAATTGTATAACAACATTTAATGCTTGTGGAAGTGAAAGTGTATGTGTAGAAATCGAACATGTCATGGTTATTTAGAAAAACAAACATGCACATGTAGCTATAACAATAATACATCAATTTCTACATGGATATGAATCTCATTCATTAAAACCAATTTAATGATTCAAAAGAAGATACACATTAAGCACAATTTTTGTAGCTTTTTGTAATTTCATTTTTTTGTTTTGTGTTTATAAAGAACTAAAGCATCCTCACAAATGAACTAGCACACAAACAAAATCAAATCAAGCACACAAACAAAACAAATGTATCCATTATGCTTAATCAAGAAAACATACCTTCGCGATGTCGTTTGGCTAAAGAACTTTTTAATAAAATGCGACGTCCAATCCATAGTTCCTCGCCACCCCATATTACCTACACGGAAGATGTTATGTGACCTTGGAATCCAACAAGGTCCACTCACATTAGTCATCAAACTCTTATGAACCTAAATTTGTTTAAACATTATGTTTTGGTTCATATATTTGAAATAACGAGAAGTATGACCAACACAACCACATGTAAAGCACTTTGTAAGAATATTTCTATCTTTTGTTATCTCAATGTGAACTTTTCTATATTTTGACTTTTCAACCCGTTTCAAATCATATTCAAGTCCACACATATTATTCCTATATATTTGGTTTCCAAGAATTATATCCAAAGATTGTTTTTCCACACCAAATTTCTTAATGGTCAATTCTATGTTCGTGACTTTAGATTTCAAACTAGTATTTTCGTACACAGGCAAAGTGCATTTACTAATGAAATCTTTCTTATTGTCCTCTTCATTCTTTTTCATGTTTTCAGCTTTCTTTTCAAAATCAATTATTTTTTCTTTAAGCTCATTATTTAGCATGCACATCTTTTCAATAAGCTCTTTATTTTCAGTTTCTAGCTTAATCAGTTTTTCTTTATACATGCTATTTTCTTTTAATAAAGTGGGACAAATAAGACATTCAACTTTTTCATGCAAGCTAGATTTTTTCTTTTTCAACATGGTGATGGTAGACTTACATGTAACAACTTTTTCTTTCAGATTATCAATCTCTTTAGACATGTCACAATTTTCTTGTTGCAATTTAAAGTTTCCATTCCTATAGCAATCTAAAGTAGATCTAGCTCATCAATTTTATCTTGCATTCCCTCACAAATATTCCAAAGTTCAACTTTAGTGCAAGATTTTACCTCGTCGTGCTTTTCCATTAAGCAGAGTAAGGAGTGTGCAGTCTCCTCCTGAGTTTCATCTTCACTATCCATATCCCACATTATTGCTAAAGATTTTCCTTTCTTTTCAGCGACGTTATTCTTTTCTTATGGGCAATTCCTCAAGAAGTGTCACTTCTTCCTGCATTTAAAACATTCCATTTTATTAGTAGTATTCTGTTCAGTGGAATTTCTAGCAGGATTATATTTGTTAAATCGACTAAACCTTTGCGCCATCTTAGCTCTTCCTTGGTCGGGCTTGATGTATCTTCTTAAGTTTCTGACCATCAGTGCTTGCTCCTAACCAGGATCAGCATCGTCATCTTCCTTAGCTTGAAGAGCTAGTGGTTTGGGAGCTTTGGTCTCTGGTTTCTCTCTTGATTCAATACTCTGTAGTTCAAGCTCATGGGATATTAAGTTACCTATCAAGTCATCCACTCTCATCTTTGATTGATCTTTAGCTTCTTGAATGGATGCGACTTTAGGATGGAAGGAGCTCGACAACGCTATCAAGATCTTCCTCATCTGCTCCAGACTAGAGTATGGCTTACCAAGGGAGCTTGACTTTGTAGACGATGTCTGTAAACCTCGCAAACATCTCTTTGATGGATTCTGATGGAAGCATGCGGAAGCTCTCATATTCTGTACTCAGCAAAGAAAGTCTGGACTCCTTCACCTGCGACATTCTCTCATGCGTCACCTCCAGCGTATGCCATGTTTCTTGCGCAGTTAAACATTGTGAGATATGATTAAATTCAGCTTTATCCAAAGAGCAAATAAGTGCATTCATAGATCTACCGTTCAATGAATAAAGTTTTTTTTATCAGCAACATCCCATTTTTCTTTTGGTTTTAGAATTTCAATATCTTCAATTTTAATAGTGGGGCGTTCATATCCTTTTTCAACAATGTCCCACACATCATAATCAATAGACACTAAGTAACTTTAATTCTCTCTTTCCAATAGGCAAAGTCTACTCCATTAAACTTAGGGGGTCGGACAATAGACTGTCCTTCAGCCAATGCTGAATCAGAGATATTCATGGTTAATCTAGCCTAGATCTTCTAACCTGCTCTGATACCACTTGTTGGATCTGGATTTAAGCCTAGTGGTGGGTGAATAGGCTAATAAAAATTCTCGTGAACACACAAGCAATCACAGTCAGTTATAATCAGATGCAGAGTAAATGAAAGCAAACACAAAGTGCACATCAGATTTACCATGGTTCGGTCGTCCCAACAACCTACTCCAGCCCCAACGCAATTACTAGCATTAATATGTTACTGGGTACAACCGTTAAGCTTCCCGAGCCCCAACTCTCCGCTCACCCGGTTCAGTACTACACTCACCAAGTGCTAAACACTATTAATCTAGTAACGCTCTGTCTTGACAAAAACCAACTCGTCAAGACCCTCTTGTCTAGCCCCAACTAGACAAGACCCGAAAAGAATGAATAAGTAACCTACAAAGATCGATACACCAAGTACACGAATATAAAGTAATAAGAGTTTAGAAAAGCTCAGTTCGTGTCGGTGTCATCGTCTCTTTCGATCAGCGCGTTGTCAATATGACGCTGGCATAAACAGTGTCTCAATTCGATTTCTGGATCTCAGGATATAGCCCTCTGAAGTTCGATATGCAAATCTACCCGAATCTGGTCTGTATGTAAATCAAGTCTCTGTTGTGCAGAATCGGCAGCAGTCTGTGTGTAAAGTATGTTTCTACCCCGTCTTCCAGAAATTGTAGTAAATCGAACCGAGCTCAAAAAAATCCGAATAAATACTTGTTTGATTCGTGAGCTCGTTCTCTTCGTTTGAAAAATAAGAAAGGGCCGATTTGGATGCTCTTGTGGAAAGAAATTCTCAGATCTTGAAATACATCATATGGCTTGGAATTTGATCTCTTGGACTTTGTTTCTTCAAAGACGGTGGCCTTGGTTACGCGAAATCATCGATTGTTGTTTCCCACTACACGTTGTATCAACAGTTTGTCTTCTCTTAATTTTTCTGTTGAAGATGGTGGTCTTCCTGGTTCCAATGGAAATTTTTGCGGATTTTTCTTATCTTGAGGTTGTTTTTCTACATTTTCTGGATCCTTTTATGAAATGATAAGATTTTTTTGGCCAAATTTTGTCATCTCTATTTTTCCGATGAAGATCACGATCTCCCAGTTCCAACGAACATTTTTGCAGATTTTTCTAAGCTATGGATATTTTCTACATATTCTGGAAAATATGGATCTTTATATTAAATGATAGGTTTTTATAGCCTAATTTTGTCATCTCTTATTTTTCAGTTAAAGATAGTGGTCTTTCGGCTCCAACTACTTTTTGCGTATTATTCTGACCTCGGGGCTATTTTCTAAATTTTCTGGAATATTTGTTTCTTTTTATTAAATGATATGATTTATGGCCTAGTTGAAGATGATGATCTCTCAACGGACATTTTGCGTAATTTTCTAAGCTCAATGCTATTTTTTACATTTTATTGAATATGTGGATCTTTTTATTAAATGAAATGATTTTTGTAACCTAATTTTGTCTTCTCTTATTTTTTCTATTGAACATGGTGATCTCCCGGTTCCAACGAACATCATTTTGGATTTTTCTGAGCTCGAAACTATTTTTCTACATTTTAAGGAAGTTTGGTTATTTTTATTAAATGATATGATTTTTTGGCCTAATTTTATCTTCGCTTATTTTTTATTTGAAGATGGCAAACTCCCGGTTCAAACAGATATTTTTGCAGATTTTTCTGAGCTCGGGAATATTTTCTACAGTTTATTGAAGATGTGGTTCATTTTATTAAATGATATGATTTTTATAAACTAAGTTTGTCTTCTCTTATTTTTCAGTTGAAGATGGTGATATCCTGTTTCCAACTGAATTTTTTGCCGATTTCTTTGATCTCGGGGCTATTTTCTAAATTTTATGGAAGATATGTATCTTTTTATTAAATGATATGATTTTTATAGACTAAGTTTGTCTTCTCTTATTTTTCTGTTGAATATGGCGATCTTCCGGTTCCAAGGGACTTTTTTGTGAATTTTCTTATCTATATGCTATTTTCTATATTTTCTGTAAGATATGTACCTTTATATTAAATTATAGGATTTTTATAACCTAATTTTGTCTTCCCATATTTTTCAATTGAAGATGGCGATCTCCTTGTTACAATGGACATTTTTGTTGATTTTTCTGAGCTCGGTGTTATTTTTTTCATTTTCTTGAATAAATGGATATTTTTATCAAATGATATGCTTTTTGTAGTCTAATTTTGTCTTCTTTTTTTAGCTAAATATGGTGATCTTTCGATTCCAATGGACATTTTAGCGGATTTTTCTGAGTTCGGTGCTCATTTTCTACATTTTCTCAAAGATATGGATATTTTTATTAAATGATATGATTTTTTTGCCTAATTTTGTATTCTCTTATTTTTTTCGTTAAAGATGGCGATCTGCCGGTTTCAAGGACGTTTTTGTGGGATTTTATGAGCTCCGCACTATTTTCTACATTTTCTGTAAGATAAGATTATTTATATTACATCTTATGATTTTTATAGCCTAATTTTGTCTTCTTTTATTTTACATTTGAAAATGGCGATCTCCCGGTTCCAACATATATTTTTAGGAATTTTTTGAGCACGGGGCTATTTTCTACATTTTATTGGCGACATGGATATTTTCATTAAATGATATGATTGTTATAGCCTAAATTTGTTCTCTTATTTTTCAGTTGAAGAAGACGATCTCCCGGTTCCAACAGACATTTTATGGGTCATTTTATTAAATGATTTGTTTTTTCTACACTAAGATTGTCTTCTCTTATTTTTCAGTCGTAAATGGCGATCTCCCGGTTCCAACAGGCATTTTTGCAGATTTTTCTCACTACGAGACTATTTTCTACATTTTCTGAAAGACAGATCTTTTCATTAAATGAAATGATTTTTGGCATAATTTAATCTTCTCTTTTTTTTCAGTTGAAAATAGCGATCACCTGGTTCGAACGGACATTTTTGCAGATATTTTTGAGATCGGATCAATTTTCTACATTTTATGTAAGAAATGGATCTTTTCATTAAATGATATGATTTTTATAGCATAAGTTTGTCTTCTCTTATTTTTCAGTTGAAGATCGTGATCTCCCGGTTCCAACGAACATTTTTGCATATTTTTCTTAGCTCGAGAAAATTTTTCTACATTTTCTGAAAGATATGGATCGTTTGATTAAATGATATGATTTTTGGCCTAATTTTGTCTTCTCTTATTTTTTTTTTCAATTGAAGATTATGATTACAACAGACATTTTTGATCATATTCCTGAACTCTGAGCCATTTTCTAAATTTTCTGTAAGATATGAATCTTTATATTTAATAATATGATTTTTATAGCCTAAGTTTGCCTTCTCTTATTTTTAAGTTGAAGATGGCGATCTCCAGGTTCAGACAGACATTTTTATTGATTTTTCTGAGCTCTTAGTTATTTTCTATATTTTCTGAAAGATAGATCTTTTTATTAAATGATCTGATTTTGGCCTAATTTTGTCTTCCCTGATTTTTCAGTTGAAGATGGCGATCTCCCAATTTCAACGTTCCTTTTTGGGGATTTTTCTCAGCTCCAGGCTAATTTCCACATTTTCTAGAAGATATGGATCGTTTTATTAAATGATATGATTTTTTGGCCTAATCTTGTTTTCTCTTATTTTCATATTGCAGATGGGGATCTCCTGGTTCCCAAAGATATTTTTGCGTATTTTTCTGAGCTAGGGGTTATTTTCGATATTTTCTAGAAATTATGGTTATTTATTTTTCATGATATGATTTTAAGGCCAAATTTTGTCTTCTCTTATTTTCCAGCTGAATTTGGCAACCTCCTTGTTCCAACGGACATTTTTGCGGATTTTCCTGTGTTCCGATCTATTTTCTACCTTTTATTGAAGAAATAGATCTTTATATTAAATGATATGGTTTTTTAGATTTTTATGGCCTAATTTTCTAGATTTTATTGAAGATATGGATCATTTTATTAAATGATATGATTTTTATGGCCTAATTTTGTATTCTCTTATTTTTCATTTGAAAATGGCCATCTCTTGGTTCCAATATACAATTTTGCGAATTTTTCTGAGCGTGAAGCTCATTTATACATTTTCTGGAATATATGTATCTTTTTATTAAATGGTATGATTTTTTGGCCTAATTTTATCTTCTCTTATTTTTCAATTGAAGATGTCGATCTCCGGTTCCAACGAACATTTTTATGTATTTTTCATGTAAAGATATGAATCTATATATTAAATGATATGATTTTTATAGCTTAAATTGTCTTCTCTTATTTTTCAGTTGAAGATGACGATCTCTCGGTTCCAGTGGACATTTTTGCGGATTTTTCAAAACTCACGGCTATTTTCTATAGTTTATTGAAGATAAAGATCATTTAATTAAATGACATGCGTTTTATAGACTAACGTTGTCTTCTCTTATTTTTTCAGTTGAAAATGGCAATCTCTCGATTCGGACAAACAAATTGGCGGATTATTCAGACCTCGAGGCTATTTTCTACATTTTCTGAAAGACATGAATCTTTTTATTAAATTATATGATTTTTTGGCATAAATTTGTCATCTCTTACTTTTCAGATGAATATGGCGATCTCCTGTTCCAACGGACATTTTTGTGGATTTTTCTTAGCTCCGGGATATTTTCTACATTTTCTGTAAGATATGGATCTTTAGATTAAATGATATTATTTTTATAGCCAAATTTTGTCTTCTCTTATTTTTCAGTTGAAGATGATGATCTCCCGATGGGCGTTTCGAGATTTTTTTCTAAGCTCAAAACTATTTTTAAATTTTTATTGAAGATATGGATTTTTTTATTAAATGATATGATTTTTGTAGCCTAAATTTTGTCTTCTCTTATTTTTTCCGGTGAACATGGCGATCTCCCGGTTCCAACAGACATCTTTTCGGCTTTTTCTGAGCTCAGAACTATTTTTCTACATTTTTGGGAAGTTATGGAACTTTTTATTAAATGATATGAATTTTTGCCCTAATTTTGTCCTCTCTTATTTTTTATTTGAAGATGGCAAACTCAGGTTTCCAACAAACATTTTTGTAGATTTTCTGAGCTTGGGAATATTTTCTATAGTTTATTGAAGATGTGGTTCATTTTATTAAATGATATGATTTTTATTGACTAAGTTTGTCTTCTCATATTTTTCAGTCGAAGATGGCGCTATTCCGTTTCCAATGGAATTTTTCTGAATTTTTCTGATCTCGGGGTTATTTTCTAAATATTATGGAAGATACATAGCTTTTTATTAAATGATATGATTTTTACTGCATAAGTTTGTCTGCTCTTATTTTTCAGTTAAAGTTGGCGATCTCCTTGCTCCAACAGACATTTTTACGGATTTTTCTGAGTTCGCGACTATTTCTCTACATTTTCTAGAAGATATGTATCTTTTTATTAAATGATATGATTTTTGGACTAATTTTGTATTCTCTTATTTTTTTGTTAAAGATGGCGATCTCCTTGTTCTAACAGACTTTTTGCAGATTTTTCTGAGTCCGGGCAATTTTCTACATTTTCTGTAAGATTTGGATCTTTATATTAAATGATATGATTTTTATAGTATACTTTTTGTTTTCTCTTATTTTTTCAGTTGAAAATGGCGATCTCTTGGTTTTACCGAATTTTTTTGTGTATTTTTAACCGAATTTTTTTGCGTATTTTTCTGAGCTCGGTGCTATTATATATATTTTCTGAAAGATAAGGATCTTTATATTAATTGATATGATTTTTGTTGCCTAATTTTGTCTTCTCTTATTTTTCAATTGATGATGGTGATATTTTTATTAAATGATATCATTTTGGCCTAATTTTTTCTTCTCATATATTCGGTTGAAGATAGCGATCTTCTGGTTCTAACGGACATTTTTACGGATCTTTCTAAACTGTGGACTATTTTTCACATATTCTGGAAGATATGGAACATTTTATTAAATGGTATCAGAGAAGACAAAATTAGGCCAAAATGTCCGTTGAAATCGGGAAAACGCCATCTTCAACTGAAATATAAGAGAAGACGAAATTTGGAACTTGGAAATCGCCATCTTCATCTATAAAAATGTCTATTGTAACCGAAAAATCGCCATGTTCAACAGATAAGATTTCTATATATCATTTTCTGAGCTTGGTGCTATTTTCTATATTTTATGAAAGAAATTTATCTTTTTATTAATTGATAAGATTTTTATAGCCTTAGTTTGTCTCCTCTAATTTTCCAGTTAAAGATGGAATCTTTTTATTAAATGATATAAATTTTAGCCTAATTTTTTCTTCTCTAATATTCCAGTTGAAGATGGTGATCACCCGGTTCCAACAGACATTTTTGTGAATTTTTTGAGCTCCGGGCTATTTTCCACATTTTTTGGAAGATATGTATCATTTTATTAAATGATATGCTATTTTGGCCTAATTTTATCTTCGTCTATTTTTTATTTGAAGATGGCGATCTCCGGGTTCCAACGGATATTTTTGCAGAATTTTGTGAGCTCGGGGTTATTTTGTACACTTTCTGGAAGATAAGAATCTTTATATTAAATGATATGATTTTTATATCCTATTTTTTGTTCTTATTTTTCAGTTAAAGATGGCAATCTTCCTGTTTGAACGGACATTTTTGTGGATTTTTCTGATCTCCTTGCTATTTTCTACATTTTATTAAAGATATAGATCTCTTTATTGAATGACAAGATTTTTATAGCCTAACTTTTGTCTTCTCTTATTTTTCAGTTGAAGATGGCGATCTCCAGGTTCCAACGGACATTTTTACGGATTTTTCTTAGCTTTGGGCTTTTTTCTACATTTTCTAGAAGATATGAATCTTTTTATGAAATGATATGATTTTTCGGCCTAATTTTGTCTTCTCTTTTTTAAGTTGAATATTGCGATCTCCCAGTTCTAACGGACATTTATGTAGATTTTTCTAAGCTCGGTGCTATTTTCTACATTTATGGTCGATATGTATCTTTTCGTTAAATAATATGTTTTTTGTCCAAATTTTGTCTTCTTTTATTTTTCAGTGGCAGATGGCGATCTCTTGGTTCCAACGGACATTTTTTCGGATTTTTCTGAGCTCCGAGCTATTTTCTACATTTTCTGTATGATACGAATCCTTATATTAAATGATATGATTTTTATAACCTAATTTTGTCTTCTCTTTTTATTCAGTTGAAGATGGCGATCCCCTGGTTCCCACAAACATTTTTGCGGATTTTTCTGAACTATTTTTCTACATTTTTGGGAAGTTATGGAACTTTTTATTAAATGATATGAATTTTTGCTCTAATTTTGTCTTCTCTTATTTTTTATTTGAAGATGGCAAATTCTTGTTTCCAACAAACATTTTTGTAGATTTTCTGAGCTTGGGAATATTTTCAATAGTTTATTGAAGATGTGGTTCATTTTATTAAATGATATGATTGTTATTGACTAAGTTTGTCTTCTCATATTTTTCAGTCGAAGATGGTGATATCCCATTTCCAATGGAATTTTTGTGAATTTTTCTGATCTCGGAGCTATTTTCTAAATATTATGGAAGATATGTATCTTTTTATTAAATGATATGATTTTTACTGCATAAGTTTGTCTTCTCTTATTTTTCAGTTAAATTTGGCGATCTCCTTGCTCCAACAGACATTTTTGCGGATTTTTCTGAGTTCGCGACTATTTTTCTACATTTTCTGGAAGATATGTATCTTTTTAATAAATGATATAATTTTTGGACTAATTTTGTATTCTCTTATTTTTTTTCTTTAAAGATGGCGATCTCCTTGTGCTAACGGACTTTTTGCAGATTTTTCTGAGTCCGGGCAATTTTCAACATTTTCTGTAAGATTTGGATCTTTACATTAAATGATATGATTTTAATAGTAAATTTTTTGTCTTCTCTTATTTTTTCAGTTGAAGATGGCGATCTCTCAGTTTCACCGAAATTTTTTGCATATTTTTCTGAGCTCGGTGCTATTATATATATATTTTGAAAGATAAGGATCTTAGTTTCTGAAAGATAAAGATCTTTATATTGATTGATACGATTTTTTGTTGCCTAATTTTTTCTTCTCTTATTTTTCAGTTGATGATGCCGATCTTTTTATTAAACGATATCATTTTTAGCCTAATTTTGTCTTCTCATATATTCGGTTGAAGATAGCGATCTTCTGGTTCTAACGGACATTTTTACGGATCTTTCTAAACCTCGAACTATTTTTCACATATTCTGGAAGATATGGAACATTTTATTAAATGATATCAGAGAAGACAAAATTAGGCCAAAAGTGTCCGTTGAAACCGGGAAAACGCCATCTTCAACTGAAATATAAGAGAAGACAAATTTTGAACTGGGAAATCGCCATCTTCATCTATAAAAATGTCTGTTTTAACCGAAAAATCGCCATCTTCAACAGATAAGATTTCTACATATCCTTTTCTGAGCCTGGTGCTATTTTCTATATTTTATGAAAGAAATTTATCTTTTTATTAATTGATAAGATTTTTATAGCCTTAGTTTGTCTCCTCTAATTTTCCAGTTAAAGATGGAATCTTTTTATTAAATGATATAATTTTTAGCCTAATTTTTTCTTCTCTAATATTCCAGTTGAAGATGGTGATCACCCGGTTCCAACCGACATTTTTGCGAATTTTTTGAGCTCCGGGCTATTTTCCACATTTTTGGAAGATATGTATCATTTTATTAAATGATATGCTATTTTGGCCAAATTTTATCTTCTTTTATTTTTTATTTGAAGATGGCGATCTCCCTGTTCCAAAGGACATTTTTGCAGAATTTTCTGAGCTCGGTGTTATTTTGTACACTTTCTGGAAGATAAGAATCTTTATATTAAATGATATGATTTTTATATCCTATTTTTTGTTCTAATTTTTCAGTTAAAGATGGCAATCTTCCTATTCGAACGGATATTTTTGTGGATTTTTCTGATTTCCTTGCTATTTTCTACATTTTATTAAAGATATAGATCTCTTTATTAAATGACTATTAGAAACTTGGTGGCTACGGAACCCGTAGCCCTGTATTTATAGTAATAGGGTTACATAATAGGTGGATACCCAATACACCGTTGGGCCTCCAAAAGCCCGTTTATAACACTTCCCCTTATCCATCCATTGTTGTAAGCCATAATGAGCGCTTCAGAGTTCATAGAGCTTATCTGACCATGGGGCTATGTATACTTCTGGATCCCAAGTTAAGAGTTCTTGCCTCGTTAAAACCTTTGCCATGGAAAACCCAGTGGGAAAAGCCAGTGGCTAAGGGAAAAGAGTACAAGTCTCTGTAACTTCTCCTGATCGATGGATATCATCAGAGGTGGATACTTCTGGATCCAGAGTTGATGTGGTTGCCTCGTTAAAACCTTTGGCTATGGAAAACCCAGTGGGAAAAACCAATAGCCAATGGAAAAAGAGTACAGCCCAACATTAACTCCCCCTGAAATGTACAAGCTTCAGGCTTGTAGATCTCTCAACTGTGTCATCCCAATTCCTAATACAAGTTTTCTAAAGGTACTGCGAGGTAATGCTTTAGTAAATAGATCTGCCAGGTTGTTGCAAGACTGGATCTGCTGGATGTCGATCTGGTTGTTTACTTGTTGTTCATGCGTCCAAAAGAGCTTGGGGTAAATGTGCTTCGTCATGTCACCTTTGATGTAGCCACCTTGTAGTTGAGCTATGCATGCAGCATTGTCTTCGTACATGGTGGTTAGTCCAAGATCTCCTGTCTTCATGCCGGTAGTCACGAGGATGTGGTGGATGACTGATCGAAGCCAAAAGAATTCTCTGCTAGCTTCGTGGATCGCAATGAGCTTGGAGTGGTTGGATGAGGTCGCTGTTGAAGTCTGCTTCACGGATCTTCATGAGATGGTTGTCCCACCGTACGTGAATACAAAACCGGTCTGGGACTTTGCGGTGTGTGGGTCAGACCTGTATCCTGCATCTGCATAACCGACTAAGGATACACATTTCTTGAAGTATAGTCCCAGGTCTACAGACCATTGGAGGTAGCGCAGAAGGTGCTTCACTCCGTTCCAGTGGTGCTTTGAGGGTGCTGAACTGTATCTGGCTAGAAGGTTAACTGCAAACGCTATGTCGGGACGCGTGCAGTTTGCCAGTTATATGAGTGCTCCAATTGCAATTAGGTAGGGTACTTCATGACCCAGTGCTTCCTCCCCCTCTTCCAGCGGTTGGAAGGGGTCCGTATTAACATCCAATGATCTAACAACCATTGGTGTACTAAGCGGATGACATTTGTCCACAATGAAGTTTTTCAGCAACTTCTTTATGTATGTGGATTGGTGCAACAGGATTCCTCCGCTTAGGTGTTCACTTTGTAAGCCTAGGCAGAACTTCGTTTTGCCAAGGTCTTTCATCTCAAAAGTCTGTGTGAGACTCTTGGATATCTCAGCTATCTCTTCAGGAGATCCGACGATGTTCAGGTCGTCTACGTAGATGGCAATGATTACGAATCATGTTCCCTTCGCTCTTATGAAGATGCAAGGGCAGACTTCACTAGTTGTGAATCCTTGTTACACTAGGAATTCACTGAGTCTGTTGTACCACATTCTCCCCGAATGTTTTAGACCATACAGTGATCTTTGGAGTTTGACAGAATAGACGTCCCGAGGTCTTTCTGTCATTTTTGTCGGTAGTTTATATCCGTCTGGGATTCTCATATAGATATCCTTATCTATATTTCCATATAGGTATGCAGTCACAACGTCCATGAGCTGCATATCTATGCCTTCCTTCGTAGATAGGCCAATAATGAAACGAAAAGTGATCGCATCCATGACCGGAGAATATGTATCATCATAATTTATTCCTGATCGTTGGAAAAAGCCTTGTGCAACAAGGCACGCTTTGTAGCGTACGATCTCATTATTTTAGTTTCTTTTTCTCATGAATACCCATTTGTATCCCACAGGTTTAACACCCTTTGGTGTTAGGACTACAGGTCCAACAAACTTTGCGCTTCGAGAGTGAGTCCAGCTCTACTCCTATTGCCTCGTTCCACTTTGGCCAATCTTCTCTACATTTACATTCTTCTAGAGAGCGTGGATCGGTCTCATCGTCGTATTCAGTGACGTGATTGGCAATAATGAGCGCGAAGTTATCATCGATGATTGTGCTTTTTCTGTCCAGTACCTCCCCAGTACGTACATAGTTTAATGATATTTCTCCTATATTTTCCTCTTCAGGGGTTTTTAGGAGGGGAGAGGTATCTGGGCTGAGCTCAGCATCCTGTGGCGGTATCGTTATCATTGCTCCAGGATTTTTCCTCTTTCGAGGGTTTTTATCTTTTGAGCCTGGGTCATCCTCTCTTTTGTTGAGGTACGGCCGTGTCTGCTGCAGGTGGATTGCATCCATCTTTGGGTATGTCAATCCTAGCTGGCGTGTTTACAGCAGGGACGTGTGATCTGACAATCTTCTGGTTGTCAGTGAATTTGTCCAGTAAAATGTGAACTGTATTTTGTATTTGAAGGATGTTCAGGATCTCGTCATCACATTTTATCTAGCCTGCTTCTTCATTTCCCTGCCCTTCTGGGGTTTGCCTTTGAAGTTGGTCCTCTTCTTCTGGGAGGAGCTGTGATGCGCTTCAGGCGCAGGAGCAGTGCCGGTAGGGCATGAGTTATGGGTGCCCAGAAGGAGGTCTCTATTCTGCTCTGCCTTCAGAAGGCATGAGAGAAGCTCCGAGTATTTCGTGAACTTTCGTTCACGATACTGCTACATTAGTATAACATCCTTCTCGTGGAATGATGTATACATCTTCTCTAACATGCGTTCCTCCGTCACTTTCTCACCATACAACTTCAGGCGTGAGGTAATACTGAAAAGTGCCGAGTTGACGATAGACTTAAAGTCTTGGAGACGGAGGTTCTCCCATTCATATCGCGATCGGGGAAGTATAACATATCTTTGATGTTTATAACTATCCTCGAGGGCGGTCCATAACTCATAAGAGTCTTCCACCGTGAGGTACTCGGCCTTCAGGGTCCGATCGATATGGCGTCTGATATAGATAATTGCTTTCGCTTTATCTATGTCAGAAACCTTATTGCCTGCAACGATGGCATGGCTCAGTCCCTGTGAGCACAGATGGAATTTTATATCCAAGTGCCAGCTCAGATATTTTTTGCATGTAGCATCCAATACGTCAAAGTCGACGCTCACAATTTTAGCCATTATCTCTAGCATGTTCAAAATGAGCAATAATTAGATATTTTTAAAGAAAAACAAATAATTAAGCATTTCAGACACAGATATTTGTTGTGTGGATCGGTTAATCACCATTTTAAATAAAGTCCATACAGTCCCATAAAAATGAAAGTACAACTCGGGAACCCACGTGGGACCCCTATTCTTCTGGAATAGATCTCCATCTTCGTGGGACGTCTGCCGGTCTTGGAATTTATACAATAATATCCTCACTACAATTTCTCTCAAAAAAAGAAAAGAATGCGAGGGAAATAATGGTGATAGCTAGCCGATCCAAAACCACAACAAATATACACATACGTCGCAGAAAAATGCAGCATGCATTTTATTACATTGCAGACAATTAATCATCACAGGCAATTTAATCATTACAGGCAATTAATCATCACATGCATTTTATAATGGAAATGAAATTTTTTTCGTTTAATAGTTATTGGACCACTGGGCAACGTCATACACCGTTAAGTTAGTTGAATAACGACAGAGCGGTCGCAGGATCTTCCTAATTATTAAACATATGATAATCAGATAATCCAAACAAAATGCGATGAATTAAAAACGTGTAATTAATCTAGATTTTAACGTAATTAAATCTGAAAAATAATTCGGAAAATTTTTTGTGTGGACAAACCCTAGTTAGGGGTTTTAGTCGCGTGTGTTACCGCTTCTAGCGGCTAGGGTTTCGGACACGCGTGCGCATGGGAGGGCGCCGCTGCAGGTGGCGGGGCCCGCCAGCCACGGCTGGCGACGGTGGGGGCACCCGTCGCTGCAGGCGGTGGATTCTGCCATCCGTCTGCAGGCGGTGGATTGTGCCCGCCGCTCTGCAGGCGATGGGTCAGCCCACCGCTGCAGGCAACGGCGATTGCCATCGCTGCAGGCGGCGGTTTGTGCCTGCGGCTCTGTAGGCGGCGGAGGTTTCTGCATTCCGCTACGAGCGGCGGCGGCAACGTCGCGAGATGGGTGGTTATCGTGTGCGCGGCTTCCGGCCGCGTGGCAATGAAGAAATCCCCCTAGGGTTTTGAGATTTTTGGGGAAGAAGATGATAAAAATCTGATTTTTATTGGAAAAAAAAATCTATTTTAAGTCTTCAAAACGGTGTTTTTATCGTAAAAAGTTGATTTTTAGTAATAAAAATGACAATTTTACATTAAACGGTTGATTTAGCATGCAGATCTTAGGAAAAATCCGATCTATACTAATCAAGACATCGATCCAAGTATTTGGATCTATACATATGCGCATACAAATTTAGATCTAGATAAAAATTACCTCTAGATCCTACTCGCCGGATCTAGCGACGTTCGGTGAAGGAAGCCCGTTCGCGTCGCGTTCGTCCGTCGGCAGAGGTTCGGCTCAGCCTCGAGCGTGCTGATAACGTGTTGTAAACTTGGTGGCTATGGAACTGGTAGCCCTGTATTTATAGTAATAGGGTTACATAATGGGTGGATACCCAATACACCGTTGGGCCTCCAAAAGCCCGTTTAGAACAATGACAAGATTTTTATAGCTTAATTTGTGTCTTCTCTTATTTTTCAGTTGAAGATGGCGATCTCCAGGTTCCAACAGACATTTTTACGGATTTTTCTTAGCTTTGGACTCTTTTCTACATTTTCTGGAAGATATGAATCTTTTTATGAAATGATATGATTTTTTGGCCTAATTTTGTCTTCTCTTTTTTCAGTTGAATATTTCGATCTCCTAGTTCCAACGGACATTTATGCATATTTTTCTGAGCTTGGTGCTATTTTCTACATTTATGGTCGATATGTATCTTTTCATTAAATGGTATGTTTTTTGTCCTAATTTTTTCTTCTTTTATTTTTCAGTTGCAGATGGCGATCTCTCGGTTTCAACGGACATTTTTTCGGATTTTTCTGAACTCCGAGCTATTTTCTACATTTTCTGTATGATACGAATCCTTATATTAAATGATATGATTTTTATAACGTAATTTTGTCTTCTCTTATTATTCAGTTGAAGATTTCGATCCCATAGTTCCAACAAACATTTTTGCGGATTTTTCTGAGCTCAGGGCTATTTTCTACATTTTTGAAAAGTTTTGTATCTTAATATTAAATGATATGATTTTATAGCATAAGTTTGTATTCTCTTATTTTTTAGTTGAAGATGGAAATCTCCCGGTTCCAAAAGGACATTTTGCGTATTTTTTGAGCTCGGTGCTATTTTCTACATTTTATGGAAGATATAGAGCTTTTAATTAAATAATATGAGTTATGTAGCTTACGTTTGTCTTCTCTTATTTTTTTCAGTTAAAGATGGCGATCTCCCAGTTCCAACAGACATTTTTGCAGATTTGTTTTAGCTTGAGACTAATTTTCTATATTTTCTGGAAGATACGTATCTTTTTAAGCAATGATATGATTTTTTGGCCTAATTTTGTCTTGTCTTTTTTCCTTTGAAGATGGCGATCTCCCGGATCCAATGGACATTTGTGCAGATTTATTTTGAACTAGGGATATTTTCTATATTTTTTGTTTAATATGAATCTTTTTATAAAATGATATGATTTTTATAACCTAATTTTGTCCTATCTTATTTTTCAGTTGAATATGTCGATCTCCATGTTCCAAGGGACATTTTTGCGGGTTTTTCTGAGCTCGGGGCTATTTTTCTACATTTTCGAGAAGTTAAGGATGTTTTTATTAAATGATATGACTTTTTGGCCTCTTTTTGTTTTCTTTTATTTTTTAGTTGAAGGTAGCGATCTCCCATTTCTACAGGACATTTTGCCTTATTCTGACATCGGGATTATTTTCTAAATTTTCTGGAAGATATGGATCTTTTTATTAAATGATTAGATTTTTGGCCCAAAAGTCTTCTCTTATTTTTCAGTTGAAGATGGTGATCTTCCTTTTCCAACAGACATTTTTGTAGATTTTTATAAGCTCGGTGCTATTTGTTACATTTTTATAAATGATAGGATTTTTATAGACTATGGTTGTCTTCTCTTATTTTCTTAAGTTGAAGATGGCGATCTCCCGGTTCCAATGAATATTTTTGCAGATTTTTCTTAACTTGAGGCGATTTTTCTACATTCTCTTGAAGATATGGATCCTTTTATGAAATGATGTAATTTTTTGGCCTAATTTTTGTCTTCTCTGTTTTTTAGACGAAGATGATGATCTCCCAGTTCTAACGAACATTTTTTACGGATTTTTTGAGCTCCATGATATTTTCTACATTTTATATAAGATATGAATCTTTATATTAAATGATACGATTTTTATTGCCTGATTTTGTCTTCTCTTATTTTTTTCAGTTGAAGGTGGCGACCATGGTTCCAATGAACATTTTTGCGGATTTTTTTGAGCTCGGTGATTTTTTCTAAAATTTATGGAAGATAAAGAACTTTTTATTAAATGGTATTATTTTTATAGCCTATATTTGGCTTATCTTAATTTTTTTAGTTGAAGATGGAGATCTCTCGATTCCAACGAAAATTTGGATTTTTCTGAGCTCCAAACTATTTTCTAATTATTTTGGAAGATATGGATCTTTATATTAAATGATATGATTTTTATGGTCTAATTTTTTATTCTCTTATTTTTCAGTTGCATATGGCGTTCTATTGGTTCCAACAGACATTTTTTGCGTATTATTCTGACCTCGGGGCTATTTTCTAAATTTTCTGGAATATAAGTATCATTTTATTAAATGATATAATTTTTGGCCTAACTTTATCTTTTCTTATTTTTCAGTTGAAAATGACGATCTCCCTGTTCCAATAGACTTTTTGTGGATTTTTATGAGCTCGGTTTTATTTTCTAAATTTTCTGAAAGATAAGGATCTTTTTAATAAATGATTGATTTTCTATTTTCTATATTTTCTATATTTTTATGATCTCCCTGTTCCAACAGACTTTTTTGTGGATTGCTATATTCTAATTTTTTTAGTTGAAAATGACGATCTACCTGTTTCCACAAAATTTTTTACGGATTTTCTTTATTTGGGATTATTTTTCTTCCTCTCCTGGAAGATATGGATATTTTTATTAAATGATATGATTTTTTGGCCCAATTTTGTCTTCTCTTTTTTCCTGTTGAAGATGGCGATCTCCCGGTTCCAATTTACATTTGTGCGGATTTTTTTGAGCTCCCGCCTATTTTCTACATTTTCTATAAGATATGGATCTTTATATTAAAGGAAATGATTTTTATAGACTAATTTTGTCTTCTCTTATTTTTTTAGTAGAAGATGGCGTTCTCCCGGTTTCATTGGACATTTTGGCGGATTTTTCTGAGCTCGGGTCTATTTTTCTACATTTTCGGGAAGTTTGGATCTTTTTATTAAATGATATGATTTTTTTGCCAAAGTTTGTCTTCTCTTTTTTTAAGTTGAAGATGGCAATCTCTCGATTCCATCAATCATTTTTTGCGGATTATTATTACCTCGGGCTATTTTCTAAATTTTCTGGAAGATATGGATATTTTATTAAATGATTTAATTTTTGTCATAAGTTTGCATTCTCTTATTTTTCAGTTGAATTGGCGATCTCCCGGTTCCAATTAATATTTTTGCGGATTTTTCTTAGCTCGTTGCTATTTTATACATTTTATGGAAGATTTTTATAGCCAACATTTTTCTTCTCTTATTTTTTAAGGTGAAGGAGGCGATCTACCGGTTTCAACGGACATTTTTGCAGACTTTTTATAGATTGGGACTATTTTCTACATTTTCTATAAGATATGTATTTTTTATGAAATGATATGATTTTTTGGCCTAATTTTGTCTTTTTTCCGTTAAAGATGGCGATCTCCCAGTTCCAACGGGCATTTTTGTAGATTACTCTGACCTCGGGGCTATTTTCTAATTTTTTTTGGAAGAGATGCATCTTTTTATTAAATTTTAGGATTTTGGCCTAAATTTGTCTTCTCTTATTTTTTTTAAGTTGAAAATGACGATCTACCGGTTCCAACTGACATTTTTGCGGTTTTTTTGCAGCTTGGAACTAGTAAATCGCCATCTTCATCTATAAAAATGTCTGTAAATCACCATCTTCAACTGATAAGATTTTTATATATCGTTTTCTGAGCTTGGTGCTATTTTCTACATTTTATGAAAGATATGGATCTTTTTATTAATTGATATGATTTTATAGCCTAAATTTGACTTCTCTTATTTTCCAGTTAAAGATAGCGATCTTTTTATTAAATGAAATGATATTTTTTGGCCTAATTTTGTCTTCTCATACATTTCGGTAGAAGATGGCGATCTCCCGGTTCCAACGAACAATTGTGCGGATTTTTCTGAGCTCCGATTTATTTTCCACTTTTTTGGAAGATATGTAACATTTTCTTAAATGATATGATATTTTGGCCCAATTTTGTCTTCTCTTATATTTCGGTTGAAGATGACGATCTCTCGGTTCCAAGGGACATTTTTGCGGATTTTTCTGAGCTCGAGGCTATTTTGTGCACTTTCTGAAAAATAAGAATCTTTATATTAATTGATATGATCTTTATTTCCAATTTTATTCTTCAATTGATGATGTTGATCTCCCAGTTCCAACGGATATTTTTGCGGATTTTTTTGAGCTCCAGGCTATTTTCTATATATTTTAAATATATGGATCTCTTTAGTAAATGACATGATTTTTATAGCCTAATTTTGTCTTCTCCTATTTTTGTGTGAAGATAGCGATTTCCCGGTTCCAACGGACAATTTTGCAAATTTTTTCTTAGTTTTGGGCTTTTTTCTACGTTTTCTTGAAGATACGAATCTTTTTATTAAATGATATGAATTTTTGACCAAATTTTGTTTTCAATTTTTTCAGTTTAATATTGCAATCTCCTGGTTCCAACGGTCATTTGTGCGGATTTTTCTTAGCTCGGTGCAATTTACTACATATTATGGCATATACGTATTTTTTATTAAATGATACGATTTTTGGCTTAAGTTTGTCTTCTTTTATTTTTTTCAGTTGAAGATGGCGACTCCCGGTTTCAACAGACATTTTTTCGGATTTTTCTGAACTCCGAGCTATTTCTACATTTTCTGTATGATATGAATTTTCATATTAAATGAAATGATTTTTATAACCTAATTTTTTCATCTCTTAACATTCAGTTGAAGATGGCGATCTTCTGGTTCCAACGTATATTTTGTCGATTTGAATCTTTTTATTAAATGATATGATTTTTTGGCCTAGTTTTGTTTTCTCTCTTTTTAGTTGAATATTGCGATCTCCCAGTTCCAACGGACATTTGTGCGGATTTTTCTTAGTTCGGTGCAATTTTCTATATTTTATGGCAGATATGTATCTTTTTATTAAATGATATGATTCTTGACCTAATTTTGTCTTCTTTTATTTTTAGTTGAAGATGGCAATCTCCCAGTTCCAACGGATATTTTTTCGGATTTTTCTGAGCTACGATCTATTTTCTACATTTTCTGTATGATTTAAATCTTTATATTTTTTGGTGACCTGTACTCTCCACCACCTCACAAGTGGGGTGGTCAGGCACCAAACCGTGGGGTATGGAAGGCTGACCCACGCCCTGCATACCGGGTTAGTTGAGAGAATTAAGCAAGGTAACCATCGGTCCTGAATCTTTATATTAAATGATATGATATTTATAACCTAATTTTGTCTTTTCTAATTATTTAGTGGAAGATGGCGATCCCCCGGTTCTAACGGACATTTTTGTCGATTTTTTTGAACTCGGGGCTATTTTTCTACATTTTCAGGAAGTTATGGATATTTTATTAAAGAAATGATTTTTTGACCTAATTGTTTCTTCTCATATTTTTCAGATAAAGATGGCGATCTACCGGTTTCAACGAATATTTTTGCCGCTTTTTTCGAGCTCCGGGCAATTTTCTACATCTTCAGAAGTTATGTATCTTTTATTAAATGATGTTATTTTTATACCCTAATGTTGTCTTCTCTTATTTTTAGTTGAAGATGGCAATCTTCCGGTTCCAACTGACATATTTGGGTTTTTTGACCTCGGTGTTATTTTCTACATTTTATGGAAGATATAGAATGTTTTATTAAATAATACGATTTTTATAGCCTACGTTAGTATTCTGTTATTTTTAGTTGAAGATGGCAATTCCCCGGCTTCAACGGACATTTTTGCAGATTTTTCTACATTTTCTGGAAGTTTTGTATCTTTTTATGAAATGACATGATTTGTTGGCCCAATTTTGTCTTCTCTTTTTTCAATTTGAAGATGGCAATCTCCCGGTTCCAAAGGACATTTATGCGGATTTTTTGAGCTCCGATCTATTTTCTATATTTTTTGTATAATATTAATCATTATATTAAATGATATGATTTTTATAAACTAATTTGTCATCTCTTTTTTTCAGATGAAGATGGTGATCTCCCAGTTCCAAGGGACGTTTTTGCGGATTTTTCTTAGCTTGGGTCTATTTTTTGACATTTTCGAAAAGTTATGGATCTTTTTATTAAATTATATGTTTTTGGCCTAATTTTGTCTTCTTTTATTTTTCAGTTGAAGATTGCGATCTCCCATTCGAACGAACATTTTGCGTATTATTATGACTTTGAGACTATTTTCTCAATTTTCTAGAAGATATGTATCTTTTTATTAAATGATAAGATTTTTGGCCTAATTTTATCTTTTCTTATTTTTTCAGTTGAACATGGCATCTCTCAGATCTAATGGAAATTTTTGCATAATTTTCGAATTTCGGTACTATTTTTTACATTTTATGAAAGATATGAATTTTTTATTAAATGATATAATTTTTATATCTATGTTTTTCTTCTCTTATTTTTAGTTGAATATTACGATCTATTGTTTCCGGCAAACATTTTACTAATTTTTGTTAGCATGGGGCGATTTTTCTTCATTTTAGGGAAGAAATAGATCGTTTTATTAAATGATATGATTTTTGGCGTATTGTTATTTTCTCTTATTTTTCAATTTAAGATGGGGTTCTCACGGTTCCACGTGCGATTTTTACGGATTTTTTTGACCTAGATGCTATTTTCTACATTTTCTGGATGATATGGATCTTTCATTAAATGCTATGATTTTTGGGCCTAATTTATTCTTCTCTTCTTTTGCAGAAGAAGATCACGGGTTACAACAAATTTTGATTATTTTTCTGAGCTCCGGGCTATTTTCTAAATTTTTGTAAGATATGAATTTTTAGATTAAATGATATGATTTTTATAGCCTAATTTTGTCTTCTCTGATTTTGTTAGTTGAAGATGTCGATCTCCTGATTCCAACGGGCATTTTACGAATTTTTCTAAACTCGAAAATATTTTCAATAGTTTATTGAATATATGGACGTTTGTATTAAATGATATGATTTTTGTGGCCTAATTTTGTCTTCTCTTATTTTAGATGAAGATGGCGATCTCCCGGTTCCAACGGATATTTATGCGGATTTTTCTGAGCTCTGGGATATTTTCTACTTTTTCTGTAAGATATGGACTATATATTAAATGAAATTATTTTTATGGCCTAATTTCGTCTTCTATTATTTTTTTAGTTAAAGATGGCGATCACCTGTTTCCAACGAAATTTTTTGCATATTTTTCTTAGCTCGGGGCTATTTTGTATATTTTTTGGAACATAAGGATCTTCATATTTTTTTGATATGATTTTTGGTGCCTAATTTTGTCTTCTCTTATTTTCCAGTTCTTTATGATGATCTTTTTATTAAATGATAGGTTTTTGGCCTTATTTTGTCTTCTCTTATATTTTTAAGTTTAAGATGACGTTCTCCCGGTTCCAACGGACATTTTTGTGGATTTTTGACATAGATGCTATTTTCTATATTCTATGGAAGATATGTATCTTTTTAATAAATAATATGATTTTGGCCTAATTTTGTCTTTTTATATTTTTAAATGAAGATGGCGATCTCCGAGTTCCAACTGACATTTTTATATATTTTCCAAGTACGGGGAAATTTTTCTACATTTTAAGGAAAATATGGATCATTTTATTAAATGATATTTTTGGGCTTAATTTTGTCTTTTCTTATTTTTCTGTTGAAGATGGCGTTCTCTCTGTTCCTACGGATTTTTTTGCGGATTTTTTTGACGTAGAAGCTATTTTCTCCATTTTCTGGAAGATATGGATCATTTTCTTATATAATTTGGGTTTTAAGCCTAATTTTTTCATCTCTTATTTTTCAGATTAAGATGGCGATTTTACAGTTCCAAAGGACGTATTTGCATTTTTAGCTACTGGTTATTTTCTAAATTTTCTATAAGATATGTATCTTTAAAATAAGAGAGATGATTTTTCTAGCCTACTTTTGTCTTCTCTTATTTTTCAGTTGAAGATGGTAATCTCCCAGTTCAAACAGACATTTTGCAGATTTTACTTAGATCGGAGCTATTTTCTGTATTTTCTGGAAGATATGCATCTTGTAGTTAAATGATATGATTCTTTGCTTAATTTTTCCTTCTCTTATTTTTCAATTGAAGATAGCGATCTTACTGTTCCAACGGACATTTTTGCGGATTTTTCTGGGCTCGGGATATTTTCTGCATTTTCTAGCAGATATGGATCGTTTTATTAAATGATATCATTTTGGCCAAATTTTATTTCCTCTTATTGTTTATTTGAAGATGCCAATCTACCTGTTCCAACGGGTATTTTTGGGGATTTTTATGCTCAGTGATATTTTCTATATTTTATTGAAGAAATGAATCTTATTAAATGATATGATTTTAGCCTAATTTTGTCTTCTCTTATTTTTCAGTTGAAGATGGCAATCTGCAGTTCCAACGGACAATTTTGTGGATTTTTCTGAGCTCGAGACTATTTTTCTACATTTTTGTGAAGTTATGAATCTTTTTATTAAATGATATGATTTTTTGAACTAAATTTGTCTTCTCCTATTTTTCAATTGAATATGGAGATATCTCGGTTCAAATGGACAGTTTTGCATATTATTCTGACCTCGGGGCTATTTTCTAAATTTTCTTGAAGATATGGATATTTTTAAAAAATGATATGATTTTTGGCCTAATTTTGTCTACTCTTATTTTTCAGTTAAAGATGGTGATCTTTCAGTCCGAACGAACATTTTTACAGATTTTTCGAAGCTCGGTGCTATTTTCTACATTTTATGGAAGATATGAATTTTTTATTAAATGATAGGATTTTTATATCCTACGTTTTTTCTCTTATTTTTTCAGTTGAATATTGCGATCTACCGATTCCAGCGGACAATTTTAGTAATTTTTGTTACCTTGGGGCTATTTTTCTTCATTTTATGAAGATATGGATCATTTTTTTAAAGGACATGATTTTTGGCATAATGTTGTCTTCTCTTATTTTTTTAGTTGAAGATGGCGTGCTGACGGTTCCAACGGAGATTTTTGCGAATTTTATCTTCACATATTTTTTAGATGAAGATGGCAATTTCCCGGTTCCAACAGACATTTTGCGGATTTTTCTTATCTCTGTGCTATTTTCTTCATTTTCTGTAAGATATATATCTTTAGATTAAAAATATGACTTTTATAGCCTTATTTTGTCTTCTCTTATTTTTCGGTTGAAAATGGCGATCTCCATGTTCCAATAGACATTTTTGTGGATTTTTCTGAGCTTGGTGCTATTTTCTTTATTTTATTGAATATATGGCTCTTTTTATCAAATGATATGATTTTTAGCCTAATTTTGTCTTCTATTATTTTTCACTTGAAGATGTTGATCTCCCGCTTTCAACGGACATTTTTGCAGATATTTCTGAGCTTGCGACTATTTTTCTACATTTTCGGAAAGTTATGGATCTTTTTATTAAATGATATGATTTTTTGGCCTAATTTTGTCTTCTCTTTTTTTATTGAAGAAGAAGATCTCCGATTTCCAACAAACATTTGTGCAGATTTTTCTAAGATTCGGGCTATTTTCTAAATTTTCTAGAAGATATGGATTTTTATATTAAGTGATATGATTTTTATAGCCTAATTTTGTCTTCTCTTATTTTTCAGTTGAAGATGGCGATTTCTCAGTTCCAACATATATTTTTACGTCTTTTTTGAGCTCGGGACTATTATTCTACATTTCCGAAAAGTTATAGATCTTTTTAAATGATATGATTTTTAGGTCTAATTTTGTCTTCTCTTATTTTTTTCATTGAAGATGTCGATCGCCCGGTTCCAATTGACATTTTAAAGGATTTTTCTGAGCTTCAGGCTATTTCTAAATTTTCTATAAGGTATAAATCTTTATGTTAAATTATATGATTTTATAGCCTAATTTTGTTTTCTCTGATTTTTTAGTTAAAGATGTCGATCTCCCGGATCCAATGTCCACTTTTGTATATTTTTCTAAACTCGAAACTGTTTCCTACAGTTTATTGAAGATATAGATCGTTTTATTAAATGATGTGATTTTATAGACTAAGTTTTTCTTCTCTTATTTTTAGTTGAGTATGGTGATCTCTCGGTTCCACTGGAAATTTTTGTGGACGCTCCGGTCTATTTTCTACATTTTCTGTAAGATATGAATCTTTATGTTAAATGATATGATTTTGATGGCCTGATTTTGTTTTTCTCTTATTTTTCAGATGAAGGTGGCAGTCTCCCAGTTCCAAAAGACATTTTTGCGGATTTTTCCTAGCTCTGTGCTATTTTCTATATTTTTCGTAAGATCTGGATATTTTTATTAAATGATATGATTTTTATGTCCTAATTTTCGCTTCTCTTACTTTTTAGTTTAATATGACGATCACCCGTTTCCAACGGAAATTTTTGCGTGTTTTTCTAAGGCGTGGCTATTTTCCATATCATTTGGAAGATAAAGATCTTTATATTAAATGATATGATTTTTGGCCATATTTTGTCTTCAATTATATTTCGGTTGAAGATCACGATCTCCCGTTTCCAACAGACATTTTGGCGGAATTTTCTTAGCTCCAGACTATTTTTCACATTTTTTGGAAGATATGGATCGTTTTATTAAATGATATCAGAGAAGACAAACTTAGGCCAAAAAATGTCCGTTGAAACCAGAAAATCGCCATCTTCCACTGATAATGTTTTTATATATCATTTTCTAAGCTTGAGCTATTTTCTAGATTTTATGAAAGATACGGATCTTTTTATTAATTGATATGATTTTTATAGCATAAATTTTCCTTCTCTTATTTTCCAGTTGAAGATAGCAATCTTTTTTATTAAATGATATGATATTTTGGCCTAATTTTCTCTTCCCTTATATTTTGGTTGAAGATGGCAATCTCCTGGTTCCAACGGACATTTTTGCGGATTTTTCTGAGCTCTGTGCTATTATCCACTTTTTGGAAGATATGTATCATTCTTTTAAATGATATGATATTTTGGCCTAATTTTGTCTTCTCTGATATTTTGGTTGAGGATGTCGATCACTCGGTTCCAACGGACATTTTTGCGGATTTTTTAAGCTCGGGGCTATTTTGTAAACTTTCTAGAAGATAAGAATCTTTATATTAAATGATATGATTTTTATATCCTAATTTTTCTTCTCTTATTTTTTTAGTTGAAGATGGCGATCTCCCAGTTCCAACGGACATTTTTGTGTATTTTTCTGAGCTCCAAGCTATTTTCAACATTTTATTAAAGGTACATATCTCTTTATTAAATACAAGATTTTTGTGGCCTAATTTTGTCTTCTCTTATTTTTCAGTTATATATGTCGATTTCTCGGTTCTAACGGACATTTTCAGGATTTTTCTTAACTTTTGGGGATTTCTACATTTTCTTGATATAATTTCTTATTAAATATATGATTTTTGGCCTAATTTTGTCTTCTATTTTTCAGTTGAATATTGCGATCTCCTGGTTCCAACAGACATTTGTGCAAATTTTTCTAAGCTCGGTGCTATTTTCTACATTTTATGGCAGATATGTATCTTTTTATTAAATGTTATGATTTTTGGCCTAATTTTATCTCTTTTATTTTTCTGTGGAAGATGGAGATCACCTGGTTCCATCAGACATTTTTTGTGTGATATGAATTTTTATATTAAATGATATGATTTTCATAACCTAATTTGGTCTTCTCTTATTATCTAGTTGAAGATGGTGATCTCCCGGTTCGCACGTACATTTTTATCTATTTTTCTGAGGTCGGGGCTATTTTTCTTCATTTTCGGGAAGTTATGGATCTTTTTATTTAATGAAATGATTTTAACTTAATTTTTTCTTCTCTTATTTTTCTCAGTTGAAGATTACGATCTCCTAGTTCCAACAGACATTTTTGAGGAATTTTCTTAGCTCTGGGCTATTTTCCACTTCTTTCGAAGATATGTATCATTTTATTAAATGATATGATATTTTGGCCTAATTTTGTATTCTCTTATTTTTTTAGTTGAAGATGGCGATCTCCCGGTTCCAACTGATATTTTTGCAGATTTTTCTGAGCTGGGGGCTATTTTGTACACTTTCTGGAAGATAAGAATCTTTATATTAATTGATATGATTTTTATATCCTAATTTTTTCTTCTCTTATTTTTTGTTGAAGATGGCGATCTCCCGGTTCCAACAAACATTTTTGTTGATTTTTCTGAGCTCCAGACTATTTTCTACATTTTATTAAAAATATGGATCTCTTTATTAAAGGACAAGATTTTTGTAGACTAATTTTGTCTTCTCAATTTTTTTCAGTTGAATATGGCGATCTTTCGGTTCCAACGGACATTTTTACAGATTTTTCTTAGCGTTGGGCTTTTTTTCTATGTTTTCTGGAGGAAATGAGTCGTTTTATTAAATGATATGATTTTTTGGCCTAATTTTGTTTTCTCTGTTTTAGTTGAATATTGCGATCCGCCGGTTCCAACGGACATTTGTGCAGATTTTTCTGAGCTCGGTGCTATTTTCTACATTTTATGATAGATATATATCTTTTCATTAAATGATACTGTTTTTGGTCTATTTTGTCTTCTTTTATTTTTCGGTTGAAGATGGCGATCTACCGGTTCCAACAGGCATTTTTTGGATTTTTCTGAGCACCGATCTATTTTCTATATTTTCGAAAAGTTATGGATCTTATTATTAAATGATATGATTTTATAATCTAAATTTGTCTTTTCTTATTATTTAGTGGAAGATGGCAATCTCCTGGTTCCAGTGGACATTTTTTGTCAATTTTTCTGAGGTTGGGCTATTTTCCTACATTTTCGAAAAGTTATGGATATTTTTACTAAATGCTATGATTTTTTGACCGAATTTTTTCTTCTTTTATTTTTCAGATGAAGATGGCGATCTCCCGGTTTCAACAAACATTTTGCCGACTTTTTTGACCTCCGGGCTATTTTCTACATTTTCGAAAAGTTATGTATCTTTTTATTAAATGATATGATTTTTATGGCTAATGTTATCTTCTCTTATTTTTAAGTTGAAGTTGTCGATCTTCCGGTTCCAAGTGCCATTTTGCGTATTTTTTAAGCTAGGTGCTATTTCTATATTTTATGGAAGATACCTAACTTTTTATTAAATAATACGATTTTCATAGCCAACATTTGTATTCTCTTATTATTTCAGTTGAAGATGGCGATCTCCATGTTTCAACTGACATTTTCGCGGATTTTTCTACATTTTTCGGAAGTTATGTATCTGTTTAAGAAATGATATGATTTTTGGCCCTACTATTGTCGTCTCTCTTTTTAATTTGACGATGCTGATCTCCCGGTCCCAAAGGACATTTGTGCGGATTTTTTTGAGCTCCCGGTTATTTTCTATATTTTTGTATAATATGAATCATTATAGTAAATAATATGATTTTTATAACCTAATTTGCCATCTCTTATTTTTCAGATGAAGATGGCGATCTCTCGGTTCCTAGGGACAATTTTGCAGGATTTTCTGAGCACATGGCTATTTTGTACATTTTCGAAAAGTTATGGATCTTTTTATTAAATGATAAGTTTTTGGCCTAATTTTGTCTTCTTTTATTTTTCAGTTGAAGGTTGCGATCTCCCGTTTCTACGGACATTTTGCGCATTATTCTAAATACGGGACTATTTTCTAAATTTTCTAGAAGATAAGTATTTTTTATTAAATGATAAGGTTTAGTTGAAGATGTCGATCTCCCTGTTCCACCAGATATTTTTGCGGATTTTTGTATGGTCGGTACTATTTTGCACATTTTTATAAATGATTTGATTTTTATTGCCAACTTTGTCTTCTCTTATTTTTTCAGTTGAAGATGGCGATTTCCTGGTTCCAATGGACATTTTTACGGATTTTTCTTAGCTTGAGTATGGTGTTCTACATTTTCTGAAAGATATATATCTTTTTTATGAAATGATATGATTTGTTGGCATAATTTTATCTTCTCTATTTTTTTCAGAAGAACGCGACAATCTCCCGGTTCCAACTAACATTTTTCTAAACTCCGGTTCCAACTAACGGTAATCTCCTAATTTTATCTTCTCTATTCTGTAAGATATGAATCTTTTTTTAAATGATATGATTTTTATTAGCATAATTTGTCTACTTTTATTTTTTTGTAGTAGATGGAGATCTCCCGGTTCCAACGGAAATTTTTGCAGATTTTTCAAAGTTTTGTGTTATTTTCTACATTTTATGGAATTTATGAATTTTTTATTAAATGATATGATTTTTTATATCCTACGTTTTCTTCTCTTATGTTTCAGATGAATATTGCGATCTATCGGTTCCAGCGGACATTTTTACTGATTTTTGTTAGCTTGGGGCTATTTTTCTTCATTTTATGGAAGATATGGATCATTTTATTAAATGATATGATTTTTTTTGGCCAAATGTTGTCCTCTCTTATTTATTTTAGCTGAAGATGGCGTTCTCACGGTTTCAACGGTGATTTTTGCGGATTTTTTAGACCTTAAGGCTTTTTCTACATTTTCTGGAAGATATGAATCTTTTTATTAAATGATATGAATTTTAGGCCTGATTTATTCTTCTCTTATTTTGCAGATGAAGATGGAGATCTCCCTGTTCCAATGGACATTTTTGAGTATTTTTTCTGAGCTCCGGCCTATTTTCTAAATTTTCTGTAAGATATGAATCTTTAGATTAAATGATATGGTTTTTATGGCCTAATTTTGTCTTCTCTGATTTTTAAGTTGAAGATGTCGATCTCCCGGTTCCAACGACCAATTTTGCGGATTTTTCTAAACACAGAACTATGTTCTACAGTTTATTGAAGATATGGATCTTTTTATTAAATGATATGATTTTATAGACTAAGTTTGTCTTCTCTTATTTTTTACTTGAATATGGCAATCTCCCAGTTCCAACAAAAATTTTTGCAGAATTTTCTGAGCTCCGTGCTATTTTCTACATTTTCTGTAAGATATGGATCTTTGTATTAAATGATAAAAATTTTATGGCGTAATTTTGTCCTCTCTTATTTTTCGAAAGAAGATGTCAATCTCCCTGTTCCAATAGACATTTATGCGGATTTTACTGAGCTCAAGGCTATTTTCTACATTTTTTTCTAAGATAGTGATCTATATATTAAATGATATGATTTCAATGGCTTAATTTTGACTTCTCTTATTTTTCAGTTGAAGATGGCGATGTCCCATTTCCAACGGATTTTTTTGCGTATTTTTCTGTGCTTGGGGATATTTTCTATATCTACTGGAATATAAGGATCTTTATATTTTTTGATATGATTTTTGTTGCCTAATTTTGTCATCTCTAATAATCTAGTTGATGGTGGTGATTTTTTTTATTAAATGATATTATTTTTGGCCTCATTTTGTCTTCTCCTATATTTCAATTTAAGATGCGTTCTCTCGGTTCCAACTGACATTTTTGCGGATTTTTTTGACATAGAAGCTACTTTCCATATTTTCTGGAAAATATGGATCGTTTTAATAAATTATATTATTTTTGGCTTAATTTTGTTTTCTCATATTTCTCAGACGAAGATGGCGATCTCCGGGTTCCAACTAACATTTCCGCAAATTTTCTAAGTTCGGAGCAATTTTTCAACATTTTATGGAAGATGTGGATAATTTTATTAAATGATATGATCTTTTGGCCCTAATTTTGTCTTCTCTTATTTTTCTGTTGAAGATGGCGTTCTCTCTGTTCCTACTGATATATTTGCGAATTTTTTTGACGTAGAAGCTATTTTCTACATTTTCTGGAAGATATGGATTTTTTAATATATAATTTGGATTTTAAGCCTAATTTGTCTTCTCTTATTTTTCAAATTATGATGGCGATCTCGCAGTTCTAACGGACCTTTTTGCGTTTTTTCTTAGCTACTGGCTTTTTTCTAAATTTTCTGTAAGATATGTATCTTTAAATTAAAAGATATGATTTTTTTCTAGCCTAATTTTGTCTTTTCTTATTTTTCAGTTGAAGATAGTGATCTCCCGGTTCAGACAGACATTTTGGCAGATTTTACTTAGCTCGGATCTATTTTCTATATTTTCTGGAAGATATGCATCTTTTAATTAAATTATATAATTTTTTTCCTAATTTTGTCTTCTCTTATTTTTCAATTGAAGATATTGATATCTCTGTTCCAACGTACATTTTCACGGATTTTTCTGAGCTCTGGGCTATTTTTTGCATTTTCAGGAAGATATTGATCATTTTATTAAATGATATGATTTTTAAGCATAATTTTGTATTGTCTTACTTTTCAGATGAAGATGGCGACCTTCCTGTTCCAATGGATATTTTGCGGACTTTTCGTAGCTCTGGGTTATTTTCTACATTTTCTGTAAGATATGGATCTTTAGATTAAATGATTTGATTTTTATAGCCAAATTTTGTATTCTCTTATTTTTCAGTTGAAGATGACGATCTCCCGACGAACATTTTTGCTGATTTTTCTGAGCACAGCGCTATTTTCTATATTTTCTTGTAGATAAGGATCTTTATATTAATTGATATGATTATTATTGCCTAATTTTGTCTTCTCTTATTTTTCGGTTGAAGATGGCAATCTTTTTATTAAATGATTTGATTTTTTGGCCTTATTTTGTCTTCTCTTATATTTCAGTTGAAGTTGGCGTTCTCCTGGTTCCATCAGATATTTTTACGGATTTTTCTGAAATTTGGACTATTTTTCACATATTATGGAAGATAGTGATCGTTTTATTAAATGATATCAGAGAAGACAAATATAGGCCAAAAATGTCCGTTGAAACTGGGATATTGCCATCTTCAACTTAAATAGAAGAGAAGACAAAATTAGGAACCAGAAAATCACATCTTCATCTATAAAAATGTCCATCGTAACCAGGATATTGCCATCTTCAACTGATATGATTTTTATATGTCATTTTCTATGCTTGGTGCTATTTTCTACATTTTATGAAAGATATATATCTTTGTATTAATTGATAAGATTTTTATAGCCTAAAATTTTCTTCTATTATTTTCTAGTTGAGATGGCGATCTTTTTATTAAATGATATGATTTTTAAGCCTAATTTTGTCTTGTGTTATATTCCAGTTGAAAATAGCGATCTCTCGGTTCCAACGGACATTTTTGCAGATTTTTCTGACCACCGGGCTATTTTCCACATTGTGAGAAAATATGTGTCATTTTATTAAATGATATGATTCTTTGGCCTAATTTTGACTTCTCTTATTTTTCAATTGAAGATGGCGATCTCTAGGGACATTTTTACAGATTTTTCTGAGCTCGGGGCTATTTTAGACACTTTCTGGGAGATAAGAATCTTTATTTTAGATGAAATGATTTTTATATCCTAAATTTTCTTCTCTTATTTTTCAGTTGAAGATGGCGATCTCCCAGTTCCAACGAACATTTTTGCAGATTTTTCTGATCTCCAGGCTATTTTCTACATTTTATTAAAGAAATGGATCTCTTTATTAAATGACAAGACTTTTATAGCCTAATTTTGGCTTCTAATATTTTTCAGTTGAAGATGGTGATCTCCAGGTTCCAACATACATTTTGTGGGAAGATATGAATCTTTTTATTAAAAGATATTATTTTTTGCCTAATTTCACCTTCTCTTTTTTAGTTGAAGATAACGGTCTCACGGTTCCAAGGGACATTTGTGTGTATTTTTCTGAGCACGGTGCTATTTACATTTTATGGAAGATATATAACTTTTTATTAAACGAAATGATTATATGGCCTTATTTTGTCTTCTCTTATTTTCCAGTTGATGATGGCGATTTTCCAGTTCCAACAGACATTTTTCAGATTTTTCATAACTCCGAGCCATTTTCTGCATTATCTGTTTGATATGAATATTTATATTAAATGATATGATTTTTATATCCTAATTTCTTCTTGTCACGCCCCGCTTCTCATAATACTTGTGAGCGAGGACGCAAGTGGGTCCGCATAGGCTGAAGTGGTGAAGCTTATGTTGAGTATTGGACTTCTTCTTACTTGGTGTTAATGATGAGCAAACATAAATACTTGTGACTAATCCCCTATTTGCAGTTAATCCACTGCCTAAGCATATCATGAAGATCAATTAGCAGTGGATGACACTCAAAGATCATTGAAAGCAAAGGAAGTGGATTGGATGATCAAACATGGTGATTGAAGCTCCTAGAAGACTTCAAGCTCACGTGTTGGATAGAAGAGTGAGTTCTTCAAATGTAATCTTCATGTTTCTCTTCTAGTATGTAGCTTAGAAGTAGAACTATGTTGGAGCGCACACACATCTTCATTTCAGTCTTAGGAAATCATTAGATCAACCTTCCTTAGACTCCAATTCATTTCTATCAAGAATGTGCATGTCATGATCTCTGTTGGACGCAACGATCTAGGACTTGGTTTGATGATGACAAACGTTTCTTTATATCTAACGTGTGTGCTTAGTGTGTTTCAGGCTTGGCGAAACAATATATTTGCACTATTTGGCGGAATTGCTATTCATATAGCATATTGGGAGAAAGGGAGTGTGTGTGCACAAAGAAGTTTGACTTGGTCAATGGAGAGCAAAGTTGGACTTGGTCAAATTGGTGATTGGATCAATTCAAATCTTTTTGAACTACACATCAAATCCCAAATTGATTGATTCAACCCAATCCCTAGCCAATTACAAATTTCCTAGTTGGTAGTGTTCTCATCCTAGCCAAACTTATTCCTAGTCAATTCCCAATTCAAATATCATATCCATATACCAAATTACTTGTTCCAACTCCTAGCCAAACTCCCATTTCCTCATGCAATCATCCTAGCCCTTGATCTTAGGCTAGCCACCAAAAAAACCTAGGGGCACCTATATAAACCAATGTTCCAAGGGAAAAAAAGCGGCTTTATACATTAAGAGAGGGGCTTACGGCAACTTCAAAAAAATAAAGAAAAACCCTAAACACCCTATGTCATAAGCCGCAACCTACTTCTCCTAAAGCCAATACAAAAACCACTCCATTCACGTTATCATCCAAGCACAAGCACCTACCAACTGCTCGTTCATCATCGCGCCATCAACACCGTTGACCCACGGGCTGCTGCCATCACGAAGCAAGTGTCGAAGCCCCCATCGTGCCATCATCGCCGCCGTAGTTGCTGCACGCCGGAGAAGAACGACATCGTAGAAGGAGAATCCGCCGTTGCAGCATCGTCGTGAAGTTGATGTACATCAACGACCACCCATCGGAGAAGGAGCTCGCCGCCACTACAGTCGAAGACGACGCCGGAACCGTTGTTCACCGTCGGTGAAGAGATCCGCCGTCGAAGAAGCTCTCGCCGCTGAATCATCACCAAGAAGACGTCGCCGAGATCTGTGCTACTGCCGTCGTCGAGAGCCATCGCTGTCGCAGCTTGAAGACATTGCCGGAGCCTCGCTCGGAGAAGCATTACCTTCGAGGATATCGTCGCCGCTGCTGTATCGCCGTAGCCACCGTCCGTGCTCGAAGATGAAGCGACGAGGCCTGTCGGAGACCGCAGCTGCTGTGAAGAACGCCGGTCACCGCTCGGAGAAGACGAGGTAGTCGCCGTCGCCATATCGCCGTTGAAGCTGCTGCCGCCGAACGTCGAAGCCCACGTTGCAGAGAAGCCCGTCACCACCGAAGCCGCCGTCATCGAGTTCGCCGTCGCCGTGCAGCACATCAGCCGTTGAGGCCCGAAAGTTGAAGAGATCCACGCCGCTGACAAAGCCTCAAGGCCATTGCCGTCGCCGTTGCCAAGCCATCAACGTCGCTGCTGCTGTTCGAAGCAAAGAGAAACGCTTGCATGCCTCAGATGAAACAAGAGCCGCACGATCACGCAGCGACGGCTGAGATTAAAGAAGTCGAGATTTGGTGCTGACGTGGGGAGGCAACCGTGTGAATTTGAAATCGCAAAAGGAGCGCTGACGTGGCGACAGGTGAGCCGTGAGATCGGGGTTGAGGAGAATTGAACCAACGGCGGGGATTGAATCAACTTTGCTCCATTTGCTCCATTTTTCATTTGCTCCATTTTTCATTTGCAATTTTCATTTTTCATACAGACCAGAGTTTAATAAGCTTTGAACTGTAATTGCTTTACGCACAGACCAGTGCATAACTTGACATCCAGGAGTCGGATTGAGACACCGGGTGCGTCAGATTGGAGCTGACGACGTGCTGATTGACAGAGACGCCTACACGGACACAAACTGAGCATTTCTAAACTCTTAAACTCTTTTATTTGTGTCTTAGTGTAACGTTCTCTGTGGAGAAACTTTACCTATTCTTTTGTGGACTATTTTGGGACTTGTCTAGTTGGGACTAGACAAGTGGGACCCGGCTAGTTTGGGACTAGCTGGTAGAAAGCTTTACTAGGATTGATAGTGAGAGGAAACACTGTGTGTGGGTTACTGAGAGCCTGGCGAGTGTAGAGACGTAGATGGTGCTCTGAGCGTGCTCTAACTTGTGGTTTTGTACCTATTGTGCTATTCAATACTAGTTCTGCTTTGGGGGCTGGAGTAGGTCGTTGGGACGACCGAACCAGTGTAAATCTGTTGTGTACTCTGTGTCTGCTTTTTATTTACCCTGTTGCTGCTAGAACTGCGTGTGCTTATTCGTGGGTTGCACGAATTATTTTTAAAAGCCTATTCACCCCCCCTCTAGGCTAGGATCCAGATCCAACAATCTCAACAGTCGACTGCTGAACAATTTACAGTCGCCTGTCTCAGAACAGTCGACTGTATTTTGTTCTACAGTTGCCTGTTATGCACAAACTTAATTAGTCAATTTTTTGGGCTTTTGAGCTTTAACTCTATCAGGCAACTGCTGTGCATTTCACAGGCGCCTGTCAAAGTGACAGTCGACTGTGGTTTGTTACTCAGTCGCCTGTCTATCTTCACCCCAAACCAATTCTTAGTTTTGATCAGGCCAGTCGACTAATGTTGTATTTACAGTCGACTGTCCAACTGGCACAGTCGACTGTCAATGTGACTCTCCCTGAAAGGTGATACTCGCAAGTGTACGAGGTCGGCAAATAATATACTCGGTAAGTACGGGATCGTATCCACAGAGACGGAACTAATCTGCAAATTCACACAAATAGTCAGAGCATGTTAATAATGGTTAAGGGTTCTAACCACCCTTTGAGGGTGAATGATTGTTTGAATAAGTGATTTATCTAAGTACCCTAAAGTTAGTGTAATGTCCTAAGGTTTGGATGCAAGGGAGGATAAGAGTGCAGGTGTTGAGGATATCGGTAAGATTACTCAATTGCTCTGCTAGATGTTAATTCCATGATAACTCGATCACTCATCCACGTCAAGGTATGAGGATCGGGAAATAAATCAGGTAAGCACATATTGGGTGGACCAAAGGAAATTGCTAATTGGGTTCTTCTCGGAATTAAAGCTCATGAATCACACCCACACCTATTTCAAGGTATGTGAGAGTAGTGCATATGGGTTGTGTTGCGCTTCGCACAACCACCGTTCTACGGACTCTTTCGGGTAATGCACGATTCAATAAACAGGTTACAACCCAATTAACAATTTGGGTTATAGAGTGAATTAAACTTCTAAATTACGAAATATGGATTGAAGCGGTCTCGCATTCATTTCAAGATATGCAATACCTATTGGATACATAGATGCAACAATTACGAAGCACCATCGTTCTGCGACTCCTCCATGGATAGTATATAATCCAATTAATCATGAGTTTAATTCACCCAAACAACATGGATTAACAAGGGGTGCTGGAAATTAACATTAGCAGGGCAATCAAAACATCCTACATCAATCCAAAACACCCACACAATGTATCTAGCCTAGCATATCAAGAATAGAATCAACATTCATAAAAATAGACATAGTTCAATGCAAGGAATCAAAGCAAATGTGTATTAGAAAGAGGGTTGAAGATTTGTCACCAAATACGAGCTTCTTCAATCAGCAATCAATCTCAGTAATAGTAAAAACGAACTCAGAAAGCTCAAAACTCTCCAAAACCCTAATCCCCTTCTTAAGGAAGAATATGACCTACAAATAGCAAAAGATTAAGTTCTATCCCGTTCTCCCCTCATTACATCTGAATAGTACTGTTTTATACCCCCTAGGGGTTACATCTCCTCCATCCAAATCATCATCCAACGATTCACAACAACTGGAGAGAAATCGGGTTAAGAAAAACCCGTTTCTCGCAACCCAGACTGCGGGCGAAGAAACCCGATCAGTCGACTGTCGAACAAATGACATTCAACTGATGTGAAGATGACTGTCATTGCTACCAAAGGGCGATAGGCGACTGGCTTTAAAACGCACAGTCACTTGTATGATTCACATGCGACTGTCTTTTGTTCTTCAGTCGTCTGCTGAAGAAATGTCAAAATAACATAGAGTTGGCTCTTTTTGCTCCCTCAAGAATCTGAAATATCAGTCGACGATGGCTCTTGCTGGTCCTCCAAATCCCCTATTGTATTCAAAGATAAATGGTTTGATAATGGATCAAGCGACGGTCTTTCTTTCTCTTTTCAATCAAAGAAAGGTTTTCTTCGAAAGCACCAGAGTTAGCCGAGTAGCTCGAGGAGGAGTTTTTGAAAAGCTGAGAAAGGGAAACCAAACGTCGGATGCCGCACGGCGGAAACAAGAAACGGAATACCTAGGTCGCAAGGCAAGGGAGGACGGAACCCCACTTCGACTCACCAAGGATAAGGTAAGTACTGTGGCATTTATATATTAATATATATCTATTTAGAAATCTATTATACATTTGACAGCGATTTTTGAATCCTAGGGCTGACTAGGACAAGATAAAAGACGGCTGGGATTTGATCTTGATGAATCAACGGTTCAGATGAGCAGTTGCATTTTTTAAACTGTGTTTTTGCAACATGGAATCATTGCAAACATTGATTCGTACCCACTAATTTAATAAAGCCAAATCTCAATGATAATTCCCGAGGCAGTAGCAAACGCACACACGAAATCCCCAACGCACGGCACAGAACAAATCCCCAACCCAACAAATCCCCCTCGCCTCCTCACGGACTCCTCGGTTTCCCCAGATGACGCCTCGCCTCCCCATTTCGCTCTTCAAGTCGCATTTGATCAAGTCTTTCATATCTTCAAGAAACCCTCCACCCCACTCCGATCAAGTCTTTCGTATCTTCACTCCGATCATTTGCCAGCATCTTCGCAGGTATCATCCCCATGTCACACGATTTTCAAATTTCACGTCGCACTATTGCATCGAGGAGATCTCCATGGCGAGGTTGACTGATATTTTTTGTGGAGGTAAGGGGAAAATTATTTAGGGGTTCAGTTCAAAGGGGACATTTTCTGTGAGGGAAAGAGTTTTGGTGAGTGGATCTGAGAGCGGAGATTGGAGAATTCGAAGAGGGAAGGCGTTGTGCTTTCGTTGTTCAATCCTGGGGGAGTGTGGGGCCATTGAAGCCCATGACGTTCAAGCCAGGTTGACTAAGTTGACTTCAATCTGTTCTGGTTTTGTTGGGCCATTGAAGCCCATGACGTTCAAGTTCCGAGTCGAACTAAAACATATACCCAACCATCCCATGACGTTCAAGTTACAAAATCTATATAACATGCAAAGCCTTTTGTTGGATGATGCTAAAAAATAATAAGTGGATGTATGCATGGTATTTTGGGGTGTATACTGTGTAGAATGGGAAGAAATATCACAATGCATGTAAGTAAAAGCATGTAAGTAAAAGCATCGAAAAATACCCCGAGAACGTTTAGTATATGCAAATAATGCATGTAAGTAAAAGCAAAGCGGATAAAATATCGAAAATAAAAATTAGCGTAAAAAATTTAGCGGACCAACAAATTAGCGTAAAAAAATTTAAGTTAATACCATCATCGAAAAATACCCCGAGATTTGTTGTTTCGCGTTCAGCGCCGAAGGCGCCCGCTAAATTTCTTTACGCTAATTTGGTGTTCTGCGTCGAAGGCGCATGCGACAAATTTTTTGTTCGACGTCGAATTTGTTGTTCGACGTCGAATTTGTTATTCTGCGCCGAAGGCGCCTATACCGAATTTGTTATTCCACGTCGAAGCCGCCCGCGCCGAAGAGGCCCGTGCCGCTAAATATTTTTACCCTAATTTATTGTTCTGCTAAATTTTGGCTGTGGAAATAATTTTTCGGGGAATAAAGATTTTACGGGAGAAATCTTAAATGAACCGTGCCCGTGGGCACGGGTTATGACTAGTATATATATATATATATATATACATATACATATATACATATCTATATGTATATATATACATATACATATATACATATGTATATATGTATATGTATATATATATACATATGTATACATATACATATATACATATGTATATATGTATATGTATATCTATTCTAAAAAATAGGGATGTTATCAAGAGAAATTGGATAAGAGAAATTGGACAAGAGAAATTGGATAAGAGAATTTGGACAAGAGTATATACATATATTCTATAAAATAGGGATGTTATCAAGAGAAATTGGATAAGAGAAATTGGACAAGAGAAATTGGATAAGAGAATTTGGACAAGAGTATACACACACACACATATACATGTATATATACATATGCATACATACATATACATACATCTATCTATTCTATATATATTCTATAAAATAGGGATGTTATCAAGAGAAATTGGATAAGAGAAATTGGACAAGAGAATTTGGATAAGAGAATTTGGACAAGAGTATATACACACACACATATACATGTATATATACATATGCATACATACATATACATACATCTATCTATTCTATAAAATAGGGATGTTCTCAAGAGAAATTGGATAAGAGAAATTAGACAAGAGAAATTGGACAAGAGAAATTGGACAAGAGTATATACATATCTATTCTATAAAATAGGGATGTTATCAAGAGAAATTGGACAAGAGAAATTGGACAAGAGAAATTGGATAAGAGAATTTGGACAAGAGTATATACATATCTATTCTATAAAATAGGGTTGTTCTCAAGAGAAATTGGATAAGAGAAATTGGACAAGAGAATTTGGACAAGAGTATATACATATCTATTCTATAAAATAGGGATGTTATCAAGAGAAATTGGATAAGAGAAATTGGACAAGAGAATTTGGATAAGAGAATTTGGACAAGAGTATATACATCTATTCTATAAAATAGGGATGTTATCAAGAGAAATTGGATAAGAGAAATTGGACAAGAGAAATTGGATAAGAGAATTTGGACAAGAGTACACACACACACACACACACACATATACATGTATATATACATATGCATATATACATATACATACATCTATCTATTCTATAAAATAGGGATGTTCTCAAGAGAAATTGGATAAGAGAAATTGGACAAGAGAAATTGGACAAGAGAAATTGGACAAGAGTATATACATATCTATTCTATAAAATAGGGATGTTATCAAGAGAAATTGGATAAGAGAAATTGGACAAGAGAAATTGGACAAGAGAAATTGGACAAGAGAATTTGGACAAGAGTACACACACACATATACATGTATATATACATATGCATACATACATATACATACATCTATCTATTCTATAAAATAGGGATGTTCTCAAGAGAAATTGGATAAGAGAAATTGGACAAGAGAAATTGGACAAGAGAAATTGGACAAGAGAATTTGGACAAGAGTATATACATATCTATTCTATAAAATAGGGATGTTATCAAGACAAATTGGATAAGAGAAATTGGACAAGAGAAATTGGATAAGAGAATTTGGACAAGAGTATATACATCTATTCTATAAAATAGGGATGTTATCAAGAGAAATTGGATAAGAGAAATTGGACAAGAGAAATTGGATAAGAGAATTTGGACAAGAGTACACACACACACACACACATATACATGTATATATACATATGCATATATACATATACATACATCTATCTATTCTATAAAATAGGGATGTTCTCAAGAGAAATTGGATAAGAGAAATTGGACAAGAGAAATTGGACAAGAGAAATTGGACAAGAGTATATACATATCTATTCTATAAAATAGGGATGTTATCAATAGAAATTGGATAAGAGAAATTGGACAAGAGAAATTGGACAAGAGAAATTGGACAAGAGAAATTGGACAAGAGTACACACACACATATACATGTATATATACATATGCATACATACATATACATACATCTATCTATTCTATAAAATAGGGATGTTCTCAAGAGAAATTGGATAAGAGAAATTGGACAAGAGAAATTGGACAAGAGAAATTGGACAAGAGAATTTGGACAAGAGTATATACATATCTATTCTATAAAATAGGGATGTTATCAAGAGAAATTGGATAAGAGAAATTGGACAAGAGAAATTGGATAAGAGAATTTGGACAAGAGTATATACATCTATTCTATAAAATAGGGATGTTATCAAGAGAAATTGGATAAGAGAAATTGGACAAGAGAAATTGGATAAGAGAATTTGGACAAGAGTATACACACACACACACACACATATACATGTATATATACATATGCATACATACATATACATACGTCTATCTATTCTATAAAATAGGGATGTTCTCAAGAGAAATTGGATAAGAGAAATTGGACAAGAGAATTTGGATAAGAGAATTTGGACAAGAGTATATACATATATATATATACATACATATATACATATACATACATACATATACATACATCTATATTACAAAAGAGAGAGGTTTTTGAATCTTTGTCCTATGTGGCAATGTCACATCACTACATGGGACAACCTTCTTAAACCCAAAACCCAAAAAACACAAAACTCCACCCAACCCCCAAAAAACGCACCCAAAATCAAACACCCAAAACCACACCCCCAAAACCACACCCCCAAACAAAAAAACCAAAAACCCTAAGACACTACACACACTCAAACCCACCATTCTCATTTTCACCCGTTTTTGCACTCATCGAAACAGCCGACCAAAAAAACTGAAACCCAAAAAAACACAGGGAATGTGCAATCAAAGAGGCGGGCCGAGCATTTTGGGTGTCTGTTTCAATTAACACCTCAAGCACAGATCCGAAGGCGCCCGCGCCGAATTTATTGTTCCTTGCCGAAGGCGGCCGTGCCTCTAAATTTTTTTACGCTAATTTGTTCATTTAAATTTTGGCTGTAGAAATATTTTTTTGGGGGACAAAGATTTTGCGGGGAAAATTTTGAATGCACCGTGCCCACGGGCACGGGTTATGACTAGTATATAGATAAAAAAGAAAAAAAATATATAAGATTTTTATATATGACAGGTGATTGTCGTTGGGTTTCAGCTTCTCCAGCTTCAGTTCTTTAAAGGCAGGCGACTGCCGTTGTTTGGGCAGTCGACTGTTGGGTTTCCCAGGCGACTGTCGTTCCATCTACGGCGTCTGTTTTGTACTCCTCCTCTTGAGTTAATTTAGTCCCCTTCGGGACACCTGAAAAATCCAGAAAAATCCCTTTAAATATAATATACATTTATAATGTTTTGGAAAGTGAAATTGTGCCAGAATAAAATCATACACACACAAATGATGAATTAGCATAAATGTAGTTAAGAGAGCATGATTCCATGGATAATATGCACAAGAGGAGATGATTATGAGGTCAGGATATGCAATATTTATTCATAATCACACCCCCCAACTAGCGTTTTGCTAGTCCCTAGCAAAATAAGTGACCAATCCCAAAATACAATGTTGACTCCATCCATGGATTATTGGCAATACTAAAGGGTGTTGAAATCATATATGTGTGTGTGTGTGTGTGTGTGTGTGTGTGTGTGTGTGTGTGTGTGTGTGTGTGTGGGGGCAAAGTTCTCAAGTCTATACACTCTTCCCTAAGACTATAATCTCATTCCTCTTATACATTCCACCATCCACACCTAAGCTTAGTATACCCCTTAATATGTCGCAATCTCATGATGTGAGATCCTTAGAAACTCTCGAGCTTATGGGATATAACACTTACTCCCTCGAAAGATCATGGAGATGAGTTGTGATTCAAATTTCATGCATTTACTCAAATTTCATGGCAATTTTTGCCTTATTCAAAGTACCATGGCAAAATTTCATGCCTTATTCAAATGTGCACAAGTGCACTTATTATTGTAGCATTTGATAGCATTCATTTGAGCAACTTCAAATTCCAAGTCACTGTCTTAGGATCCAAGAATATAAGCCTAGCCGAATATTTAAAATTCCTAAGGCTTAATCATTTGATCGTTGATACCAAGGTTTCTACATCACTATAGGGTTTCAAATGGGTGGTAATCGTCATGAGCTTCAAGCTAAAGGGCCAAGTGTAAGCATGTAGAGAAATAATTAATTGCCCTTAGCACATAAAGATATAACACACCCTAATTTGCCAAAATCCACTTCAAGAATACTTTTTTACCAAAGTTGGTGATACGTCTATTTTGCGGAGGCCCAACAGCATGGGCCCAAAGGCGCAGCCTATTACGCGAAATCGTGGGGGGTCCAAGCCCACCCAACGAAGCCCATGAGAGGATCCCGAACATCGATCCGACCCGACCCTGGAAACGCGTGAGTCACTCGCCCACTCCAGCGATAACCGTTCCCCTAGGCCCGCTGCCACTTAATGGCCGTTATGGGGAGGTGCTGGCATGGCGCGGGGAGCGGCGATGGGGAGGCGGATTGAGGGGGCACGATTGGGGGCGGACGAAGGACGTGAGTCATGGGTGGTCGCGACGAGAGGCCTATAAAAGGACTGGGAGGACGACTGAACAAAGGACGACATCTCAGGTAACACTACCTAAGGTACTCCATCAACGACCTAGTTCCCCCCACTTCATCTCCTCCCCCCCGCTCGCGCCGGAGGACGTCGTTCTGATCTCCTCTCGAGTCGAACCGTCCCCGCCGAGCCTCCTCTTTCAGACTGTCATCTGACTTAGGCATCGGAGGGGATTTGGCCAGAACCAAGGTCCGGCCTCCCTGACGAGTGTTCTCGTCTGTTCAGGAAGACATTAGATCCAAGTGCCGAAGCTTCCCTTCGGCACCAGGCGAACGCCATCAAGCATCAGCCAAGGCATCGAGGCCACCCCTCGACGCCAGGAGAGACCGAGGCCGAGCGTATCCATCCGAGCCGAGGCTTCCCCTCAGCCCCACGCTGGCCGTGCATCCAGCGAGACGACCGAGGCTACCCCTCGTCGTCCGACCGACCAAGGCCGAGCACACCCATCCGAGCCGAGGCTTCCCCTCAGCTCCGCGTCGGTCGCGCGTCAAGCCAATGCGCCGAGGCTTCCCCTCGTCATCCGCCCGTCCGAGGCCGAGCACCTCACACCGGGCCGAGGCTTCCCCTCAGCCCCCCAAAGGCCGAGGATCCAGACCCGGCCCAGCTGACGTGCTCTGCGTCGACTACATCTCCGATTCGCGTCGCGTCTACACGCGCTCGACACACCCAAGGGACCCTAATCGGCCCCTTGACCACGTTGACCGGGCAGTCCACGGTCAACGATACTGTAGTGAGAAAACACTCTGAAACATCTGGCGCCGTCTGTGGGAACGAACTATCTCACGAAAAAACAAACCACACCTGCAATGGCACGCGCCTGCAACGAGAAGAGACGTATGCCCCCCATCCCGGAGGAGGGAAATGGCGCACCCAACAGCAACCTTGAGGGCGCACCCAACGATAATCACCACGCCTCCTCAGCCGAAGAGACTGGCGAGTCCGAGCTGGCCACGCAGGAGCAACTCCGTGCCCTGGCCTAAGAGACCAACGCGACATTCAGACGCTGGTCACGACGGTACAGCAGCTCATCGGCGTCGCGCCAGCCAACGGAGACGTGTTGGGCGACGACCATCGTTGGGATGGGGGCCCCCGCTCCTGCGGTCCGCTGTGGTCGCTGACCACGGAAACCGAAGACCGAACACGGAGCGTCAGTTCACACTACCCGGCTTCTACCAGGCGAGATCGCGCGCCTCCTCCTCTCATCGCGAAAGGAGCAGGAGGGGTACCGAATACACGGGGGACGAATCAGTGACCGGGTCATCTCGTCGGCCACGATCACCCCACCACAGAAGAAGTGATCGGCACCACTCGAGGGACCGATCACGGCTAAGCGGAAGCTCCCGCCGGAGGAGCCGGGAACGCCGGACCAGCCCCACCCCCAGTGTGGCGAAGGCCGTTGAGCCAGCCTAGCCAGCGCATGTGCCACCTCCACAACCGAACGAGCCTGAGGTAGGCGTGTGTCGGACCCCTGGAGGCATCCACAGAGACCGGTGCCCCCTGTCGCGGAGAATAACCGACGCGCGGGTCCCCTCTTGATTCAAGATGCCGACGCTGGGGAAATACGACGGGATAGGAGATCCAGGGAACCATGTGATGGACTACGAGGGGGACATGTCCTTCCAGGGAGCCGATGATACCCTGCTCTGCAGGGGCTTTTATTCGACCCTCAGGGGAGCAGCGAGAACTTGGTACCGTAGCCTGCCCAGCCGCTCCATTGACAGCTTTGAGGAGCTCACCCAGCTGTTCTGCAAACAGTTCATGGCAGGGCGACAGGTAATGCCCGATGCTGAACATTTGTTTAACATAGTGCAGGGCCCGACCGAGCCGCTCCGACAATTTATGCGCCGCTTCAATGCTGAGCGGCTGAACGTAAACAACCCTCCCGACCTCGTTGTCCAAACGGCCCTAAAGAAAGGGCTGCGTCATAGAGGCTTGAAGAAATCTCTGCACAATGATCCCCCGAAAGATCTCGCTGGGATCATGGCGAGGGCCGAGCGCTTCATGTTGACCGAGGAGACCTTGGCCATCGAGGCAGGAAAGGCTAGATGAGGGACCAAGCGCGGCGATAGCGAGCGCCGCAGCCCCGAAGGGTACCGGACAGAGAAGAGGGCGAGAAACAAGCAACAGAGGGAGGATACGAGGGACGCCACCCCGGACGTCGTCCTCACTCAAGTGCAGAAGGAAGAGCGCGCTGATCGCCCCCCGCCGAAGACAAAAAGAGGGGGGGAAATGGGGAAAAGTATTGCCAGTACCACAAAGACAACGGCCACGACACCGAAGACTACTGGCACCTAAAGAAGGACATCGAGAAGTTGATGAGCCGAGGGCACGCGAGGAACTTTACCGACGACCCGGCCCACGGAGAAGGAACATCCAAGCAGCCGGACAAAGGAAAGAAGGTCAACGCCGTCCAAGGACCCCTCCCCATCATAGAGTGAGCAGGCGAGGCCCCCAAGTCGCCGCCTAGTCGGGAGGAGATTATCTAGGTTCACATCCCCACGTCTAGCTTTATTTATTTTTTCCTCCAAATGTACTAGTCCAATAGCACCTTTAAGAGTACAAATGCACTCCTTTTTCCTTTTCTTCATCTCCGACGGAGTCAACATTTTGCTAAGGCTGCATAATAGTGAAGACCGCCACCTCACCGGACGGGGGGTCAATCAAAACTGGTCCTAAGCCGAGGAGCTTCACCCTCGCTGACCAACTCCATCGCTCGTAAGTCTGGGGGCAATTCCCCCAGCCAGCGCAGACGCCGACCGGTCCTAAGCCGAGGAGCTTCACCCTCGCTGACCGACTCCATCGCTCGTAAGTCTGGGGGCAATTCCCCCAGCCAGCGCAGACGCCGACCGGTCCTAAGCCGAGGAGCTTCACCCTCGCTGACCAACTCCATCGCTTATAAGTCTGGGGGCAATTCCCCCAGCCAGCGCAGACGCCGACCGGTCCTAAGCCGAGGAGATTCACCCTCGCTGACCGACTCCATCGCTCGCAAGTCTGGGGGAAATTCCCCCAGCCAGCGCCGACACCGACCGGTCCTAAGCCGAGGAGCTTCACCCTCGCTGACCGACACCATCGCTCGTAAGTCTGGGGGCAATTCCCCCAGCCAGTGCAGACGCCAACTGGTCCTAAGCCGAGGGACTTCTCCCTCGCTGGCCTACTCCATTGCTCATAAGACTGAGAGCAACCCCCAGCCAATAAGGACATCAACCGACTTGTCCACTCGAGGGCCTAGGGGCGACCTCCCGGAGGAAGGAGGCGAGCGACCACCATCAGCAGAGGAGCCAAAGTCGCAGCAACAAAGCAAAATGCGCGGAGAATTCAAGTAGGTCAATTTCATTTCCAACAGTTAACCGAGGTACAAAAGTGTGTCTTTTTACAGGAAATTCGAAGTGGAGGAACCACCTTACAAATAATTCACTCTCGGCGAACAACAAAACTCGTCACCCACGAAAACTAGGGTGACGCCGGCAGAGCAAAACTTGTCGACCAAGAACACAAAATTGCTGGCTTAAATGAACATCCTTGCAATCAGCAATTGTTTGCCTTGAAGCAGAGAGCCGGTAAAGATGCCAATGGGGATTGCGAGGTCAGGGATCCATTTCAAGTAGGCTGGGCCAAAGCGAAGCGGATGCAGAAAAATTTGAGGATAAAAACAAGGATGACAGGCCGGGAAGGACGACCTAGGGGACCCGGGCTCGGGAGGACGCATCCTCGGGCGCCTCGCCCTCCTCGGAGCGAAGGGGATCGGCAGACGGAAGGGCTTGCAGGACGCGCTCCGCACAATCCTGGAAGGAGGACTGGACGACTTCGACGATCCGGGGGCCGATAAGGTCTTCATACTTACCGAAGGCCTCCCTGAGGACCTCGAAGATCCTCTCCCCCAGAGTCCCGACGACGCCCCTCTCCACTTCATCCGCGAACCGCGCCGCCTGACGCTGATCCGACAGTTCCCTCTGGAGCTCCTTCCTCTCCAGGCGGAACGACTCCGCCGCTTCCCCGGCCGACCGCCGAGCGTCCTCCAAATCCCCCTGGAGATCGGCCACTCATCCCTCTAGCTCGGCCACCAGGAGCTTGAGTTGCCGAGACTCCATCTGGGCCGCCACCGCAGCTACCTCTGCCGCCCCAGCTCGCTCGTGGTCCTTTACGGAGGACTCTTCCAGCTCCCTCAAACAGACAGCTCGACGCTGCAACTCGACAGCGAGTGTTGAACCCTGAACGACAAGACATGAGCCAAGAAGAGAGCGAAGGAAAGAAAGGGACATCGGGATAGCCAGACCTGCTGAAGGATCCAGACCAAGATGTCCGACACCTTGTCGGCGGGGGCCCTCTCGAGGAGACCACGGTCCCAGGGGAGGACGGAGCCCTCGGCCAACTGCTGAGCCAAGGCTCGGTCGACAAACACCGAGTCCCCGGGGGTGACCTCGAGGGAGGCCGAGCAGCTCGCCAACAGGGCACCGATTCTCGATAATGGAGGCGGGGACGCTGCGACGGGGGTGGTCGTCAGGGCCCTGGAAGATCCTCGGCGGCCACCGCCGGGGGTACGGAGCGCACCGGACTGGAGGGATCCACGCCTTCCTTCCTCCTCTTCCCTCCGTGAGGCTCGGCAGGCGCCGAAGGGGAGCGCTTCCGCCTCGTGCCGCCTCCACCCTCGGAGTGTAATGGCCCAGAGTGCCATATACGTAGGGCCTATATTTTGGGGGTGAAAGTAGAGTGTATATCTGTGTACTATGTATTGTGTACATGCTTGTATATTAGTGAGTACATAATTGCATGTACTTTATATGGTTGGTTGTGCATGTAGTGCGTGCAGTGAACTATGAAGGTGGTTATGTGATGGTATGTGTATGTATGTGAATGGGTGTGTAGGATCGGTGTAGAGAGAGCCTAGTGTGAAAGGGGTTAAGGTTAGTGGCATTCTTATAATTTATGGGGAGTGTGTGTGCGCATAATAGGAGAGTGTGAGAAGTAATGGCATACTTGTAATTACGGTTGGGTGGCAATTCTGGATTCTGTATGGTTTTGTGCATTGAGCAATTCTGGATTTTGTATGGTTTTGTGCATTGAGCAATTCTAGATTTTGTATGGTTTTGTGCGTTGAGTAATTCTGAGTGTGGAAGAGATATTTATGGAGGATGGAAAACTTGTAAATATAGATTCTTGACTCTTCTACGTAATTCTTTGATCTTCTACTCTTTTCTCCCAAATTCCATTCGTTTCTAAACTCTTCTAAAAATATCTCACTCTCTCCCCAAGATCAGGCCGAATTCATCCCTTCCCATCGCTCCCTCTTAGAATTTAGGGAGGCTGAGCACCCGTAGGGCTACGCCACCCTCACTCTGCACACACCCGTAGCATCCCTGTCGTCGTTTGGGTGCTGTTGCTCATTCTGGGAGCTTGTGGAGGAGAAGGAGAATGACTTGAAGAAGGAGGAGCCATAGGGATTTGGGCTACCCCCTATCTCTCATCACCCCTAAGGTAGGATTCCATCTCCAACTAGTAGTAGAATTGCATGCTTAGTTCCTTGGATGTTGTTGTGGTGGTTTTCCCTTTTCTTATGTCAGCTTGAGATTTGTATGGTTGTGCGCGGTGAGCAATCCTGAGATTTGTATGGTTGTGCGCGGTGAGCAATCCTGAGTTTTGTATGGTTGTGCGCGGTGAGCAATCCTGAGTTTTGGGTGGTTTTGTGCGGTGAGCAAATCTGGACAGATTTACATGCTGATTGTTCTCCTTATTCCTTCCAATCTAGAATTGAGTTTGCTCTGAAATTTTTATGGCTTAGAGATTGGACTGTTATCTATAACTTTTATGTTGTAAACTTTTATCAATTCAAAGTGGAAATAGGGTTAAACATTCTATCTTTACAACTTGCAGAATTTCATCTAGTCTTGACACAGCTTGGTAAAACGTAGATCGGTCCCTGCACACTCCATGGAAATTGATGATCTTAGTCCCGTTGGAAAGATAACAACTTTCTCTACAATTTTTCCTGGATAATGTTTTCGTAATTCTGACGGTAATATGCCCAAAATCAGCATTCAAGACTGACCCTGGAATCTGTCTAAAAAACAGATTCGTCAGTTCTTACCAAATAATTCACTATAAATCACGTTCTTAATATTTTTGCCTGAAATTTGAACTGTGAGCCCAAAACTACCATACCTACAACTTTCATTTATATTTCATTGTTATGTTCTACACAATAATATGGAGTAAACTGCCATTTAATCTGATTGTTGTGCAAGTTCATGTAAGCTGAAGTGGAGAGAGTGTTGTTCTTAAACCTTATTTGTGGTACTTGCTCTTAATTATTAGTGTTCCATGATGATGGATGGTTGAGACATGAAGTGCTTGTTCCCATATCTGGCTCTAATCTATTACCCTCACTTATATGTTCATGTTTCACTTAAAGCGTTTCATCATGCATGCTTCTCTTTTGGTTATATGTTGTCTCCAAGTTGTATATGTAATCGTTGATATGGGTGCTTATGTGATGGTGTAAGGTTGGCTTGGTGGTGGCATGACCTTTGTTGTGATATATGGAAATGGGAAAGGGAAAGCACAAGGAGATGCATGTCCCAAGTGTATTGTGAATGTGGAAAGGAAAGAATGGAAATGGTGGTTGCTATGTGATTCTTTTGTTATACGTTACTTTTAATTGAAATGCTGATAAATGAATAAGTCCTCTTAAATGAGGGTGACACGGGGATTGGGGGACACTAAGTTGTGGGAAAAACATGAGGGGCTGGACTGGTGATTGGTGGCCCTCCTGTTCTTGCCCGAGTGGCGGGGAGTGCAGAAATGTGGAGAATTGGAGAAAATGTGAAGGGGAAATAAGGGGAAAACAGGGCTCCTTTAGTAAGAGCTTGTCTCGGGGAGTTTTGCCTGTTCCACCCCAACTGGGGGTGAGGTCCAGTCCCAAGATGGTCTACGCACTACTTAGGGTCCAAAACACTTCAAATAATGTTCATTACTTTTGTAGCATTATCAATTGTTGCTTACTTGTACGTGCTTTACTTGTAGCCCTTCCATGTACCTTTGTTATATATCTCGCCTATGTTAGTTCTTGTCACTTGGGTATATTTTTACTTATGTTGTCTCACTCTTTGGTTGTTGTACCTTTGTTTATGCTATGCATTCATTGCCTTATGTCATACACTCTGCCTGCTCACGTGCACCTTTCCACACTTCATGTAAGGACTAGTTGAGATATGGAATTCCTACTGGGTCACGCGTTGACGTGCCCCACTGTTGACTTTTCAGGTGTTGGTGATGGAGTTGGTTGATGGTTAGGGAGTGCAGCAGTGGAGTTCTGTGGATGAGTTAGGTTGGGGTGGAGAGATGAGAGGTGAGAGTGTTGTACTTTTGGGGTTTTGTTTGGGTAGTGGCGAGTTGTTCATGATGGATGTATGTACAGATGGATGATGTATATATATATCAGACTTTTCTTTGGGTTTTGTTGCTGTACAGTTCCCCTCTGTGATTCCTTCTGTGTTTATGTTTTGGTTGTTTGGTTGTGCTTGGGGAACATTACAGGTACTATCCCAGCAGTGCGCAGTGGACCTGCTTGAGTTTTTGTACCTTTCCCTTTCGTAACACCTGCCTCTTCGGGAGTACCTGGGACGGATTCGTACTTCCAGGGTATCCTGGGGAGCGGGGTGTTACAGTTGGTGGCCCATGCAGGTCACCGCACTGCGGCTGTGTAAGGGTAGTGCGTGTAGTGTTCCAGAGGTAGTTTGGTCTTAAGGTGGGTAGGAGTTCTACCTTAGGATAGAGCCCTGATATCAGAAGCTTGAGGTATATGGCCCTGAGGGTAGACACTAGAGTGTTGATTGAGTAAGTATGTGTGAGCATATCTATGTGTGTATGTATGTGTACATATACGTCTATAGCTATATAAGTGTTGTATATGGCGTGTTGAGCATGTTGAAATGATATGCTCATGTGCATATGATTATGGTATGTGTACAAATGATTATATGGCTATGTGATTGTATATGAAGTATATGTGTTAATACATGGTTGACTTATGGATAGTGTGTAGAATTGAGTTATGTACTTAATTGAGGTGCAGATAGTGTATAGATGTACTGTGTATTGACTATATACTGTATGTGATGTATGCACATGTAGAGTGTACAGATGCATGTGTGGATCTTTGAGTTCCACCCATGTATGTGTGGATATGTCTTTAGAGTATTAGTGTCATGTGTTGATATATGTGATGAGTATATGATATATGTATGGTTGTAAGCTGGTATGCTTACACCTGTGTATGGATGAGTATATTCTGTATGATTATCTATGTGTATTGATATGTATATAGGTATTTGGATGTACCTATAACATGTGTGTATAATTGAATGTACGTATATGTTGGTATGATTTGTATATTGACATGTATGGGTGTGTGCCCATGCATGGTTAGGTGTATGCCCGGTTATGTGTATGACTATTTGATGTATGTGTAAGTGTATGCACATGAGTGTGCTTTGCTTTTGATATAATGTATGTATGCATGGGGCATAGTGACCTTTATATTTAAGTCTGTCCCTACTTAAGTGGATCCTTATTTGGAAAGTCCGAGGACGGACTTGACTTTAAGGTGGGTAGAATGTAATGGCCCAGAGTGCCATATACGTAGGGCCTATATTTTTGGGGTGAAAGTAGAGTGTATATCTGTGTACTATGTATTGTGTACATGCTTGTATATTAGTGAGTACATAATTGCATGTACTTTATATGGTTGGTTGTGCATGTAGTGCGTGCAGTGAACTATGAAGGTGGTTATGTGATGGTATGTGTATGTATGTGAATGGGTGTGTAGGATCGGTGTAGAGAGAGCCTAGTGTGAAAGGGGTTAAGGTATGTTGGAGTGTATTATAGGCCCCAAGTGATCGAAATATTCGTTCCTGAGCTTCCGATTATACGTCACCATCGTTTTCAACCGAAAAACTGTAATAATTAACTCTTGGATTCAAAACACAAGCAATTGCACCTGCATCTGATTTCTGGGACTCACAACGATTTCTTGTGAGTTTTGGCGGATCATGAGGATAAATATAGAGTAAACGTTGTTTCAATGCAGAGATGTGGTTGTTTTCTTTATTCCCACAAAATTTGATTTGCAATTGCCTAGCGGTTGCCTAAAATTGAAGGTTAGAAGCATTTTTCAATTTCTGGCTGCCCAAGCTCTCTCAATGGACGAAGGACTCCATTCTAGGTCGTAAACGATCGAAATCTTCGTTTCTGAACTTCAGATAGTGCGTCACCAACGTTTTCTACAAAAAACTACACGAATTTAACCTTGGGTTCAAAACACAAGAAAATTGCACACTTCTTTGATTTTTGAGACTCTCACGGATTTCATGGGAATTTTTGGAGGAATATGAGGACAAATGAAGGCTACCCTAGCTCACACTTGTGGAAGAAGGAGGGCATTATAGGCCGTAAATGATCGAAATCCTCTTTCCTGAGCTTTCAATCATGCGTTACGATCGTTTTCTATCGAAAAACTTCAAGAATTTACTCTTGGATTCCAAACCAAGCTATGTCACCCGTCTCTGATTTCTGGGACTTGAACAGAATTCGTGAGACTTTTGGAGGAATATGAGAACAAAAGGAGAGTAAACGTTGCATGTCTACGGATGGGATGTAGTTTCCTTTTTTTCCCTTGTAATTGAAACTAGAATAGTCCAACGGTGCCCCAAAATTGCAGATTTGAAGTATTTTACGGTTTCTGGCTGCCTAGCTCACTCTACTGGATGAAGGAGTGCATTCTTGGCCTCAAACGATCGAAATCTTTGTTCATGAGCTTCAGATGGTGCGTCACCATCGTTTTCTATAGTAAAACTAAACAAATTTAATCTTGGATTCAAAACACAAGAAATAGCACATGTCTCAGATTTTTGGGACTCGCACGGATTTCGTTGGAGTTTTGGCAGACTATACAAATAAACATAGAGTTAACGTTGTTTCAAGGCAGAGCAAAGTCTGTTTTCTTATATATGTTCCAACGAAAATTCAATTACAATTGCCCAAACGGTCGCCCAAAATTCTTGGTTTGAAGCATTTTTCGAATTCTGGCTGCCTTAGCTCACTCTAATAGATGAAGGAGTGCATTATAGGCCCCAAGTGATCGAAATATTCGTTCATGAGCTTCCGATTATAAGTCACCATCGTTTTCAACCGAAAAACTGCAAGAATTAACTCTTGGATTCAAAACATAAGCAATTGCATCCGTCTCTGATTTCTGGGACTCGCGATGATTACGTGGCAGTTTTGGTGGACTACGAGAATAAATAAAGAGTAAATGTTGTTTCAATGTAGAGAGGAGGTTGTTTTATTTATTCCCACGAAATTTCAATTGCAGTTGCCCAGAGGTTGTCCAAAATTGAAGGTTTGAAGCATTTTTCGATTTTTGGCTGCCGTAGGTCACTCTAATGGATGAAAGAGTGCATTCTAGGCCTCAAACGTTCGAAATCTTCCTTCTGAAGCTTCAAATAGAGCTTCACCCTCATTTTCTATGGAAAAACTACCTGAATTTACTCTTGGATTCAAAACACACAATTGCACACGTCGCTATTTTTTGGGACTCGCACGGATTTCGTGAGAGTTTTGGATGAATATGAGGACAAATGGAGGGTAAATGTTGATTCTAAGGGGAGAGAATGTGTTTTAATCCCTAGGTCCAAGACATTTCAATTGGAAATTACCAAACGGTTGCCCAAAATAGATGGTTTGAAGCTTTTTCGGTCTGGCTGCACTAGCTCACTCTAATAGATGAAGTAGTGCTTTCTAGACCCCAAACGATCGAAATCTTCTTCCCTGAGCTTTTGATAGTGCATCATCAACGTTTTCTACCGAAAACGACAAGAATTTATGTTTGGATTCAAAATACAAGCAATTGCACCCATATCAGATTTCTGGGACTCGCGATGATTTCGTGGAAGTTTTGGTGGACTATGACGATAAATATAGAGTAAACATTGTTTCAATATAGAGAGGAGGTTGTTTTTTTATTCCCACGAAATTTCAATTACAGTTGCCCAACGGTTGCACAAAATTGAATGTTTGAAGCATTTTTTGATTTCTGGCTGTCCTAGCTCACTCTAATTGAAGAATGAAGGCATTTTAGGTCTCAAACAATCGAAATATTCGTTAATGAGCTTCCAATTAAACGTCACCATCGTTTTCTACCAAAAAACTGCAAGAATTAACTTTTGGATTCAAAACACAAGTTATCGCACCCGTCTCTGATTTCTGAGACTCGCACGGATTCGTGACAGTTTTGGGGGAATATGAGGACAAATGGATAGTAAACATTGTTTCAACGTGGAGAGGAGGTAGTTTTCCCAATTTTGACGAAATTTTGATTACAATTACCCTGCCGTTGTCCAAAATAACACGTTTGAAGTGGTTTTCGATTTCTGGCTGCCCTGGCTCACTCTAATGGATGAAGGATGGCATTCTAGTCCTCAAACGATCGAAATCTTTGTTCCGGGGCTTCCAATAAGGCGTCACCCTCGTTTTCTGTAGAAAACTAAACGAAAATACTCTTGGATTCAAAACACAAGCAATTGCACTCGTCTCTGATTTCGGGGACTCGAAAGGATTTCGTGGGAGTTTGATAAGAATGAGGTCAAATGGAGAGTAAACGTTGTTTCTATGTAGAGAGGAGGTTGTTTCCGCAATTCCCATGAAATTTCAATATGAATTGCCCAACGGTAGCCCAAAATAGCAGATTTAATATATTTTTCGGTTTCTGGCTTAACTAACTAACTAAAATTGATGAAGGAGGGCATGCTAGGCCCCAAACATTCGAAATATTCGTTCCTGAGCTTCCGATTGTGCGTCACCTTCGTTTTTTGCCAAAAAACTGAAAGAATTACTCTTGGTTTCAAAACACAAGAAATTCCACATGTCTCTGATTTTTGGGACTCGCAAGGATTTCTTGCGAGTTTTGGAGGAATATGAAGACAAATGGAGAGTAAACATTGTTTCTATGTGGAGTGGAGTTTGTTTCCTCTATTCACATGAAATTTCAATTGGCATTGCTCAACAGTTGTCCAAAATAGATGTTGTGAAGTATTTTACGGTTTCTTGTTGCCCTAGCTCACTCTAATGGATGAAGTAGTGCATTCTAGGTCATACACGATCGAAATCTTCATTCATGAGCTTTCGATAGTGAGTCATCATCGTTTTCAACCGAAAAAGGACACTAATTTACGTTTGGATTCAAAACACAAGCAATTGCAACCGTCTCTGATTTCTGGGTCTCACGAGGATTTTGTGGGAGTTTTGGCAGAATAATAGGATAAATATAGTGTAAACATTGTTTAAATATAGAGAGGAGCTTGTTTTTTTATTCCCACGAAATTTCAATTGCAATTGCTCAACGGTAGCCCAAAATTGAAGGTTTGAAGAATATTTCGATTTCTGGCTACCCTAGCTCACTCTAAAAGAGGAAGGAGGGCATTTTATGTCTCAACGATCGAAATATTCCTTACTGATCTTCCGATTGTGCGTCACCATCGTTTTCTACCAAAAAACCTCAAGAATTAACTCTTGGATTTAAAACACAAGTTTGCTCATGTCTATGATTTCTGGGACTCGCACGGATTTCGTGGGAGTTTTGGAGGAATATGAGGACAAATGTCGAGTAAACATTGCTTCTACGTGGAGATGAGGTAGTTATCACAATTCTGACGAAATTTCAATTGGAATTGCCCTGCAGTTGTCCAAAATAACACGTTTGAAGTGTTTTTCGATTTCTGGCTGCCCTAGCTCCCTCTAATATATGAAGGATGGCATTCTAGGCCTCGAAATCTTCGTTTCGGGGCTTCCAATAGTGCGTCACCATCGTTTTCTACTGAAAAACTATTTGAATTTACTCTTGGATTCAAAACACAAGCAATTGCACCCCTCTCTGAATTCAGGGACTCGAACGGATTTCGTGGGAGTTTTGTAGGAATGGGGTCAAATGGAGAGTAAACGCTGTTTTTATGTGGAGTGGAGGTTGTTTCCACTGTTCCAACGAAATTTCAAAAGGCATTGCCCAACGGTTGTCCAAAATAGACGGTTTGAAGCATTTTTCGGTTTTTGGATGTCCTAGCTCACTCTAATGGTGAAGGAGTGCATTATAGGCCTCAAACAAACGAAATACTCTTTCCTAAGCTTTCGATTGTGCGTCACCATCGTTTACGACTGAAAAACTTCAAGAATTTACTCTTGAATTCCAAACACAAGCAATGGCACTCATCTCTAATTTTTGGGACTCGCACAGATTTCATGAGAGTTCCGGGGGAATATGATGACAAATGGAGAGTAAACATTGTTTCTATGGGGAGTGGAGGTTGTTTCCGCGATTACCATGGCATTGTCCAACGGTTGTACAAAATAGATGGTTTGAAGCATTTTTCGGTTTCTGGCTACCCTAACTCACTCTAGTGGATGAAGGAGGGCATTAATGGCACACTTCTCTGATTTCTGGGACTCGAACGGAATTCGTGGGAGTTTTGGAGGAATATGAGAACAAAAGGAGAGTAAACGTTGCTTATTTGCGGATTGGATGTTGTTTCCTCTTTTCCCTTGTAATTTAAACTGGAATTGTCCAACGGTATCCCAAAGTAATTGATTTGAAGTATTTTGCGGTTTCTGGCTGCCTAGCTCACTCTAATGGATGAAAGAGTGCATTCTAGGCCTCAAACGATCGAAATCTTCGTTCCCGAGCTTCAGATGGTGCGTCACCATCGTTTTCTATAGTAAAACTAAACGAATTTAATATTGGATTCAAAACACCCGCAATAGCACACGTCTCTGATTTTTGGGACTCGCACGGATTTTGTGGGAGTTTTTGCAGACTATAAGGATAAATATAGAGTTAACGTGGTATCAAGGTAGGGCAGAGACTGTTTTCTTTATTCCCACGAAATTTCGATTGCAATTGCCCAAACGGTCGCCCAAAATTGAAGGTTTGAATCATTTTTCAAATTCTGGCTGCCCTAGCCGCAAGTGATCGAAATATTCGTTCCTGAGCTTCCGATTATACGTCACCATCGTTTTCAACCGAAAAACTGTAATAATTAACTCTTGGATTCAAAACACAAGCAATTGCACCTGCATCTGATTTCTGGGACTCACAACGATTTCTTGTGAGTTTTGGCGGACTATGAGGATAAATATAGAGTAAACGTTGTTTCAATGCAGAGAGGTGGTTGTTTTCTTTATTCCCACAAAATTTGATTTGCAATTGCCCAGCGGTTGCCTAAAATTGAAGGTTAGAAGCATTTTTCAATTTCTGGCTGCCCAGTCTCTCTTAATGGACGAAGGACTGCATTCTAGGTCTCAAACGATCGAAATCTTCTTTTCTGAACTTCAGATAGTGCGTCACCAACGTTTTCTACAATAACTACACGAATTTACTCTTGGGCTCAAAACACTAGCAAATTGCACACGTCTCTGATTTTTGGGACGCTCACGGATTTCGTGGGAGTTTTTGGAGGAATATGAGAACAAATGAAGGCTGCCCTAGCTCACTCTAGTGGATGAAGGAGGGCATTATAGGCCTGAAACGATCGAAATCCTCTTTCCCGAGCTTTTATTCGTGCGTCACCATTGTTTTCTACCGAAAAACTTCAAGCATTTACTCTTGGATTCAAAACACAAGCAATGGCACCCGTCTCTGATTTCTGGGACTCGAACGGAATTCGTGAGAGTTTTGGAGGAATATGAGAATAAAAGGAGAGTACATTGCTTGTCTGTGGATTGGATGTTGTTTCCCCTTTTCCCTCGTAATTTAAACTGGAATTGTCCAACGGTGCCCCAAAATTACAGATTTGAAGTATTTTGCGGTTTCTGGTTGCCTAGCTCGCTCTAATGGATGAAGGAGTGCATTCTAGGCCTCAAACAATCGAAATCTTCATTCCTGAGCTTCAGATGGTTCGTCACCTTCGTTTTCTACAGTAAAACTAAACAAATTTAATCTTGGATTCAAAACACAAGAAATAGCACACGTCTCAGATTTTTGGGACTCGTATGGATTTCCTACGAGTTTTTACGGACTATACGGATAAATATAGAGTAAAACGTTGTTTCAAGGCAGGGCAAAGGCTGTTTTCTTATATATATTCGAACGAAAATTCAATTCCAATTGCCCAAACGGTCGCCCAAAATTGAAGGTTTGAAGCATTTTTCGAATTCTGGCTGCCCTAGCTCACTCTAATAGATGGAGGAGTGCATTTTAGGCCCCAAATGATCGAAATATTCGTTCATGAGCTTCCGATTATACGTCACCATCGTTTTCAACCGAAAAACTGCAAGAATTAACTCTTGGATTCAAAACATTAGCAATTGCATCCGTCTCTGATTTCTGGGACTCGCGATGATTATTACGTGGTAGTTTTGGCGGATATGAGGATAAATAAAGAGTAAATTTTGTTTCACTGTAGAGAGGAGTTTGTTTTATTTATTCCCACGAAATTTCAATTGCAGTTGCCCAACGGTTGTCCAAAATTGAAGGTTGAAGCATTTTTCGAATTCTGGCTTCCCTAGCTCACTCTTTTAGATGAAGGAGTGCATTATAGGCCCCAAGTGATCGAAATATTCGTTCATGAGCTTACGATTATACGTCACCATCGTTTTCAACCGAAAAACTGTAAGAATTAACTCTTGGATTCAAAACATAAGCAATTGCATTTGTATCTGATTTCTGGGACTCGCGATGATTTTGTGGGAGTTTTGGCGGACTACGAGGATAAATAAGGAGTAAATGTTGTTTCATTGTAGAGCGGAGGTTGTTTTATTTATTCCCACGAAATTTCAATTGCAGTTGCCCAGCGGTTGTCCAAAATGAAGGTTTGAAGCATTTCTCGATTTTTGGCTGCCGTAGGTCACTCTAATGGATGAAAGAGTGCATTCGAGGCCTCAAACGATCGAAATCTTCGATCCGAAGCTTCATATAGTGTTTCACCCTCGTTTTCTATAGAAAAACTACACAAATTTACTCTTGGATTCAAAACACAAGCAATTGCAAACGTCTCTATTTTTTTGGGACTCGCACGGATTTCATGAGAGTTTTGGAGGAATATGAGTACAAATGGTGGGTAAATGTTTCTTCTAAGGGGAGAGAAGGTGTTTTAATATCTAGGCCCAAGACATTTCAATTGGAAATTACCAAACGGTTGCCCAAAATAGATGGTTTGAAGCTTTTTTCGGTCTGGCTGCACTAGCTCACTATAATAGATGAAGTAGTGCTTTCTAGACCCCAAACGATGGAAATCTTCTTTCCTGAGCTTTGGATAGTGCATCATCAACGTTTTCTACCGAAAACGACAAGAATTTACGCTGGATTCAAAACACAAGCAATTGCACCCATATCTGATTTCTGGGACTCGCGAGGATTTTGTGGGAGTTTTGGTGGACTATAACGATAAATATAGAGTAAACGTTGTTTCAATGCAGAGAGGAGGTTGTTTTCTTTATTCCCACGAAATTGCAATTGCAGTTGCCCAACGGTTGCAGAAAATTGAATGTTTGAAGCATTTTTTGATTTCTGGCTGCCCTAGCTCACTCTAATTGAAGAATGAAGGCATTTTAGGTCTCAAACGATCGAAATATTCATTAATGAGCTTCCAATTAAACGTCACCATCGTTTTCTACCAGAAAACTGCAAGAATTAACTTTTGGGTTCAAAACACAAGTTATTGCACCCGTCTCTGATTTCTGAGACTCGCACGGATTTGTGGCAGTTTTGGGGGAATATGAGGACAAATGGATAGTAAACATTGTTTCCACGGGGAGAGGAGGTAGTTTTCCCAATTCTGACGAAATTTCGATTGGAATTACCCTACCGTTGTCCAAAATAACACGTTTGAAGTGGTCTTCGATTTCTGGCGGCCCTGGCTCACTCTAATGGATGAAGGATGGCATTCTAGTCCTCAAACGATCGAAATCTTTGTTCCGGGGCTTCCAATAAGGCGTCACCATCGTTTTCTATAGAAAAGTACACGAAAATACTCTTGGATTCAAAACACAAGCAATTGCACCCCTCTCTGATTTCGGGGACTCGAACGGATTTCGTGGGAGTTTTGTAAGAATGAGGTCAAATGGAGAATAAACGTTGTTTCTATGTGGAGAGGAGGTTGTTTCCGCTATTCCCATGAAATTTCAATATGAATTGCCCAACGGTAGCCCAAAATAGCAGATTTAATATATATTTCGGTTTCTGTCTACCCTAACTAACTAAAATTGATGAAGGAGGGCATTCTAGGCCCCAAACAAACGAAATATTCGTTCCTGAGCTTCCGATTGTGCGTCACCTTAGTTTTCTGCCAAAAAACCGAAAGAATTTACTCTTGGTTTCAAAACACAATAAATTCCACATGTCTATGATTTTTGGGACTCGCAAGGATTTCGTGGGAGTTTTGGGGGAATATGAGGACAAATGGAGAGTAAACATTGTTTCTGTGTGGAGTGGAGTTCGTTTCCTCTATTCCAATAAAATTTCAATTTGCATTGCCCAACAGTTGTCCAAAATAGATGGTGTGAAGTATTTTACGGTTTCTTGCTGCCCTAGCTCACTCTAATGGATGAAGTAGTGCATTCTAGGTCATACACGATCGAAATCTTCATTCATGAGCTTTCGATAGTGCGTCCTCATCGTTTTCAACCGAAAAAGGACACGAGTTTTCGCTTGGATTCAAAACACAAGCAATTGCACCCGTCTCTGATTTCTGGGTCTCACGAGGATTTTGTGGGAGTTTTGGCAGAATAAGAGGATAAATATAGTGTTAAACATTGTTTAAATACAGAGAGGAGGTTGGTTTTTTATTCCCACGAAATTTCAATTGCAATTGCTCAACGGTAGCCCAAAATTGAAGGTTTGAAGAATATCTCGATTTCTGGCTACTCTAG
>JAULAV010008867.1:0-17763 GCA_030789695.1 Scilla litardierei
CCGGGAGATCGCCATCTTCAACTGAAAAATAAGAGATGACAAAATTAGACTATAAATATCACATCATTTACTATAAAGATCCATATCTTCCAGAAACTGTAGAAAATAGCCCCAAGCTCAGAAAAATTTGTAAAAATATCCGTTGGAATCGAGAGATGCCATCTTCTACGAAAAAAGAAGAGAATACAAAATTATGCCAAAAATCATATCATTTAATAAAAAGATACATATCTTGTAGAAAATATAGAAAATAGTGCCGAGCCCAGAAAAATCGGTAAAAATGTCCGTTGGAACTAGGAGATTCAATTGAAAATTAAGAGAAGGCCAAATTAGGATATAAAAATCATATCATTTAATATAAAGATCCATATCTTACAGAATACATATAAAATAGCCCGAAGCTCAGAATATCAGCACAAATGTCCGTTGGAACCGGTAGATCGCCATCTTTAATTGAAATAAGATAAGACAAAATTAGGCTATAAAAATCATATCATTTAATAAAAAGATTCATATATTTTATAACATGTTGAAAATATAACCGCGCTTGGGAAAATTCAGATAAATGTCCGTTGGAACTGAGAGATTGCCAGCTTCAACTGAAAATAAGAAAAGACAAAATTAGCTTATAAAAATCATAACATTTAATATAAAGATTCATATCATAAATGTAGAAAATAGCTCGGAGCACAGAAAAATCTGCAAAAATATCTGTTGGAACCAGAAGATCGCCATCTTCAACTGAAAAATAAGAGAAGGCAAAATTAGAACAAAAATCATATTATTTATTAAAAACATTCTTATTTTCCAGTAAATTTAGAAAATAGCACCGAGGTCAGAAAAATCCACAAAAATGTCCGTTGGAACCATGAGATCACCATCTTCAACTGAAAATTAAGAGAAGACAAATTTGATCTATAAAAAATCATATAAAATAAAAAAGATCCATATCTTCGATAAATTGTAGAAAATAGCACCGAGCGCAAAAAAATTTGCAAAAATGCCCGTTGGAACCGTGTGATCGCCATCTTCAATGTAAAAATAAGAGAAGACAAAATTAAGCTATAAAAATCATATAATTCAAAAAAGAACCAAATCTTCAATAAATTGTAGCAAAGAGTTTCGATCTCAAAAAAATCTGCAAAATGCACGTTGGAACCGAGAGAATGCCATCTTCAACTTAAAAAATAAGAGAAGACAAAATTAAGATATAAAAATCGTAAAATTTAATATAAAGTTCATATCATAAATAAAATGTAGAAAATAGTTTGGACCTTAGAAATATCTGCAAAAATATCCATTGGAACATGAAGATCGCCATCTTCAAAGAAAAAATACGTGCAAAAAAATTAGGCCAAAAAATCATATCATTTAATAAAAAGATAAATGTCATGCATAAGATGTAGAAAAATAGAAAATTCTGCAAAAATTTCCGTTGGAAACGTAAGATCGCAATCGTCAATGAAAAAAATAAGAAAAGACAAAATTAGGCCAAAAACATATCATTTAATAAAATGATCCATCTCTTCAATAAAATGTAGAAAATAGCCCCAGCGTGGATGTACGATCGACCCTTCCGTTGAATGCGACGATCGTTTGACACTCGGGCTAACTCGAACCCTGATTAATAGTTGAAAAGAAGGGTAGATTGATCCTCCTGTTGGGTCGAATCACGAGCTTCCTGCACCATTCAGAAACGTTAGGGGTCGGATCTAGGTCCCAATCCAAACCCCCTCCGATTCTTAAGTGAGACAGGACCGTAAGGAAAGGATTGGGGCTGTCCAGATCGACCCACGAAGGTTCGTCTTGAGTCAGTCTCCTCAAGCTGTATGGAGGAAGAAATAGAAAGTACGTGGAAGAAGAATAATAAAATGTGTAAGGTTTTCTCGTATCTCCCCTCTTCTGTTCGTCCTTTCTGAATTTATATACTTTGTGGTCTCCTCAGTGACATTGGGAGGATAACGTTCACCAATTATGGTGCCACGATCCTCCCCCTCTTAATAGGGGTAACCGTCGTCCATGCCTCTTCTATTTATAAGCCCATTATCAATCACATATTTGAGTGACGGAGGTTCAATGGGCAAATGACATGTGGGCTTTGACTGGGTCAGTTTCCTACTTCATTTGTGGGCCTCAAGGGCTTTGGTGTCAGTCAAGTGAGCCTCTCGAGTGCCGGCTCAAGGGTTTAACAGTGGCCCCTGTCACTCTAGCTCAGACAGTTCGTCTGCTGGTGTCAAGTGACATGACGTCGACCGTCAAAGCAAAAGTACACGAGTTTAAGCGCCAAAATGCCCACCCTTCTGATTTGGACAATGCGTCATTTCGAAATTCAAGATAGGAGGGCACTTGGATCACCACATGTGTCCCAATATGATGAGATCATCTTGCCTTAATAATGTAGTTTTGGAGGGAGATCAAAACTATTGTCTTTGGAATTTCTAACTCAAATGTTTCTCCTTTGATAATGGCTTCTTCCTCTGATTGTGCCTTTGATAAGGCCTCAGCCTCCATCCCTCAAAAGGATAAGGGGATGTCGTCGTGCCTAGTCTGATTTCCAATCAAGTCTCTCGAGTAGGGGCAGATCAAATTCTTGGCCATCAAAATGAATATGTCCGATGCGACTATCAGATTTGATTACCTTAAGATGTGAAGAGGGTTCATCTCCCCGACGATCGAGATGTTGGAGTTTATGTCAGAGATTTCCATCAGGGGGCTTCGATTTCCCATGCACCCCTTCATGCTCTGCTTGTTGAAGACATTGGGTCTTTCCCTTTGTCAACTGATGTCGAATTTCGTTGGTGTCTTGGTCAGTTTCATCGCACTGTTCATGCTGAATGGAATTGAACCATCTATGTGATTGTTCAATTTCTTTTTTACAGTGCCGCCTATCAAGACACTGAGTTGGTATTTGATAACCGCTTGCCATGGTAGAAAATTTTTAGTGATCTTCCTAAATCCAACCTCGGATTGAAAGACCAATTTGTGTTTGTGGTATTTCTGGGGGAGTCGAGTTTTGTCACTCAGTGGCAGAATCATGAACTCGAAATGAATGAAGAGATACCCCTCTTTGCAAAGGAGAAAGAAGCTGCAGACTTTTTGATGAAGTTGCCAGAGGAAAAGAAGTCGACGAAATGGCTTTTGTATGACCCCTCAGGACAGTGTGGACAAAAGGTCAATTTCCTCACCCATCCCTTCCTTGTCTTTCTACTTCTTAAATTTTGCTTCTTCTTTATAGGTATGGTTCCATTGGAATACCAAGACGATCCAGACATATGGGTAGCACTCAAAACTTCAATTACTGAAGCAGAGGAAAATTTGCCTCCTCCTCAGTTGGATCATCAGGAGGGTGGAGTTGTTGGGGATACAGAAGTTTTACCGATGGTGATCCACGAGGCTCCCCAACCGACTCGACCACAGAAGAGGAAGGAGAAGCATCCCTTGGCTGGAGTTAAGATGGTCAAGGCTAAGAAGAAAAAGTTGGGGCAAAGGCTTATCACTGACAAATCAGATCTGCTTTAGTCGGAGGACGTGATTATCCCAACTGTGGCTCAGACCAAACTCAAGCCTCCAAATATGATCGGGATCTCGAGAGGGGGCTAGTATCAGGTATCGGAAGGGAGCTCCAGCTGAGTCATCATCTGCTCAAGAACCACCTATATGCCAAGATTCCTGGCCTTAAGGAGGTTTACTTCCTCCAGAGATTCTGGCTGAGGACATTCCCCCTGAGTTTAGGTCGATCTTATTGGAGGATGGATCCCCTCAAAACCCAGTCAGGTATGCCGATGAAGATCTTCTTTAGCCAGCTTACCCAGTGGGGGTGGACGAGTAAGCCTTATTAAGCCTTGGGTGCGCCTCTAGACTTGTCAAGAATATGGCTCTTCCTCGAGACATGGAGGTCCTGGAGAAAGTCGATCATGAGAGGTTAGCCAAAATGTCTATCCGTAGAGGCCTTCAGGTAAACCATTATATTCATTCTTTGCCTGAATTTGACCATTGGGGCTGAATCTTATACTTCTTTGCAGTCTATTTTGGCCATGCTCGAGATACGTCACCGATCATTGGCGGTGGCTAATTATGAAGCCACTTTAGCCAAAGAGGCAAAGTGGTCGGACTCGGCTAGGAAGGTCTTCGATAAAATGAATGCATCAATGCTGCTATGGAAGCAACACAATGATACGCTAAAGGATCGGGTGAAACATCTTGAGAAAGAGTTAAATGAAAACCATAAACAGGGGGTTGCCCTCGATACACGAGTCCAAGAGGAAATTGCCTTGAGTGAGAGAGAGAGAGAGAGAGAGAGAGAGCAGAAGAACAACTGCTTAAAGAGAGAAAGTTATAGGAGTCAGAAAGGCTTGAGTTTCAAACTCGACCTCTTGTTGGTTCTCAAAAACTCAACACGAAAGAGATCGCAAAAAAGGCTGTCCAAGAATGTCGGGACAATTTGCCCAATTTGGATAAGCTTTATATACAAGGATACAAACGGTGCTGTCAAGAAATTAAGGTTCGATCTTCTGATCTGGCAGATGAAATCGACCAAGTTTCCCTTATTATGGATGTTGATGAACCGGATAGCCCTCTGGACGAGGTTGGTCAAGCTACGATGTGGAAGCTGTCATCCCGGTCAACAAGGCTGTCATTGAGTTAGACGATGTTGCACATGTAGCTGCTTCAGAGGAGCAGGCACATGCCACTTCGGTCGAGGGGGACCATGGACATGTTGCAATGGTTGAGGAACCTAAGGAATTCCTCTCTTCCCTGGTTTTTTGAACCGTTTTTCTTTGTATTAGGGATGTAAATTTTTGTAAAAAGGAGATTTTCTAAAAGAAATATGACAAAATTGACGTGTAACTCTTTGAGTGAAGAAAAAATTGTTTGAATAAAGAACGAGTGTTTGTGTCGCCAGATGGTCCCTTTCAACAGGTTAAGCATTGGCTGGCGAAGATTGAGTTGTTGAACCATGCCTCTTGGACCACTAGAATAAGACACAAGCTCTTCAAGCAGTGAAACGAGTCATCTCTCAATCTATGATGTTAGTCATTTAGTAGTACGAGAATGGCTTCTTGGGTCATAATAGATACCAAGAGATGTCGTCCTGTAGAAGGACACGGTCCCCTTGACTTACGACCGATAACGATAGTCATTCAGTAACGAGGGTGTGATCCCTTGACTTACGATTGATGACGAAAGTGGGTCATTCAGTCGCGAGGGGATGACCCCTTCACCTTATGGCCGACGACGGTCGTAGTCATTTGGTTGCGAAGGACTTGGTCCCGTTGAATTACGTTCAATGACAAAAGTGGGTCGTTTGGTTGCAAGTGGTGGCCCCTTCGACTTATGGCCGACGACGATAGGGTCGTTCAATGGCAAGGGGTTTTCCCCTCGGCTTACGGTTGATGATGATTGTGTGTCGTTTGGTTGCGAGGTAGTGGCCACTTCAACTTATGGCCAATGATGATAGTTGTTCAGTGGCGAGGGTGTAACCTCATGACTTACGACAGACGATGATAATGTGTCGTTCGATTACAAGGGGTGAACCCTTCGACTAATGGCTGACAACAATAGGGTCGTTTGGTTGCGAGGGAGTGGCCACTTCGACTTACTGCTAGCGACAAGGGTCTTTCTGTGGCAAGAGATTGGCCCCTTGGCTTACGACTGACGACAACAATGTGTCGTTCAGTTGCAAATGGGTAGTCCCTTCGACTTACGACTGACGACAATAGTCATTCAATGGCGAGGGTTTGACCCCTCGACTTACGACTGACGACGATACTGTGTCATTCGATTACAAAGGGGTGGCCCCTTTGACAAACGGCCGGCGATGATAGTGGTTCAGTGGCATGGGTGTCACCCCTTGACTTACGTCTGACGACGATAATGGGTCGTTTAGTTGCAAGGGGGTGGCCACTTCGACTTATGGCTGACGATGATAGTGGATCGTTCTGTTGCAAGGGGGTGTCCCTTTGACTTACGACTGATAACGATAGTGGGTAATTCGGTTGTGAGGGGGTGTTTCCTTTGACTTACGGACGACGACGATAGGGTTGTTCACTGGCGAGAGGTTGGCCTCTCAGCTTATGGCTGACAACGACAGTGTGTCGTTCGGTTACGAGGGTGTGGCCCCTTCGACTTACGGTCGACGACAATAGGGTCGTTCAGTGGCGAGAGGTTAACCCTCTAAGCTTATGGTAGAGGATGACAGTGTGTCACTCGGTTGCGAGGGATGGCCCCTTCGAATTACGGTCGATGACAATAGTTGTTTAGTGGTGATGGTGTGACCCCTCGACTTAAGACTGACGACAGTAGTGGGTCATTTGGTTACGACGGGGTGGCCACTTCAACTTATGACCGACAACGATAGTCGTTCAGTGGAGATCGTGTGACCCCTCAACTTACGGTTGACGAGGATAGTGGGTCGTTCGGTTGCGAAGTGGTGGCCCCTTAGACTTATGGCCGACAATGATAGTGAGGTTCAGTTGCAAGGGGTGGCCCCTTCGACTTACGACCAATGACATTAGGGTCATTTAGTGGCAAGAGGTTGGCTCCTCATCTAATGGCGGATGACGACCGTGTGTCGTTCGGTTGCAAGAAGGTGGCCACTTTGACCTACGACCGACAACAATAGGGTCAGTCAGTAGTAAGAGGTTAGCCCCTCGGCTTACGAATGACAACGATAGTGTGTCGTTCCATTGCGAGGGGATGACCCCTTTGACTTACAGCTAATGACGATAGTCGTTCAGTGGCGTGGGTGTGACCCCTCGACTTACAGCTGACGACGATAGTGGGTTGTTCAGTTGCAAGGGGATGGCCCCTTTGACTTACGGTTATCACTGATAGTGGGTCGTTCGGTTGCAAGGGGGTGTCCCCTTCGACTTACAACCGATGATGATAGTCATTCAGTGGCGTGGGTGTGACCCTCGACTTACGACTGACGATGATAGTGGGTCGTTTGGTTGCGAGGGGGTGGCCCCTTCGACTTACCGGTTGCGAATGGATGGCCCCTTCGATTTACGACCGACGACGATAAGGTCGTTCAGTGGCAAAAGGTTGGCCCCTCGGCTAATAGCTGACAACGACCGTGTGTCATTTGGTTGCAAGGGGTTGGCCACTTTGACTTTTAGTCAACGACAATATGGTCATTCAGTGGCAAGAGGTTGGCCCCTCAGCTTACGGCTGATGGTGATAGTGTGTCGTTTGGTTGTGAGTGGGTGGCCCCTTCGACTTACGGCCTATAACGATACCCCCTCGGTCCTATGACCGATGACGATAAGGTCGTTCAGTGGCAAGAGGTTGGCCATCGGCTTCCCGTTGACGACGACAATGTGTCATTTAGTTGTGAGGGGGTGGCCCCTTTGACGTACGTTCGACGACAATAGGGTTGCTCAGTTGCTAGAGGTTGGCCCCTCGGCTTACAATTGACGAGGACAGTATCTCGTATGGTTGTGAGGGGGTGACCCCTTCGACTTACGGCTAACAATGATAGGGTCGTTTAGTGGCGAGAGGTTGGCCCTTCGACTTACGGCTGACGACGACAGTGTGTTGTTCGGTTACGAGGGGGTGGCCCCTTGGACTTACGGCTGACTACGATAATGGGTCACTCTCATCAAGACAATATGAGTAGGGAGGAGCTTGGCTCATCTAAAATTTTCCCTAAGGAAAGGATCCTCATGAGAAGAAATGCTTTTGATAGATTAGTTAAGAATTAGATGAGGTAATCCTCTTACGACACAAGAATCATAAATGTTTTACTGAGAAAGTGTTTTTTTGAAGAAAAACAAACATTATTCATTTAAAAAGTATGAACATTTTGAAACAAAGGGAAAGCGTATATGCGTTTTTATTCTGCTTGGAGCTGTCTTCGTCCGATGCTATTTGCTAAAGAGCTTTAATCGACCACCTTGGTGACGGGCGAACCTATCATTGGCCCCTTTCCTTTCTGCTTCAAGGTTCCTTCTTTGTTTTATTAGTCGTCACCAGGATTTTTTGGATGACCACGCTTGACCAGGGCGTCAATCTTCTTCTTGAGGGTCCAGCAATCATCGATATCAGGCCTGTGATCGTTGTGATACCTGCAGAATTTGAGGTCTTCTCTTTTTTCATAGCTGTTCTTTTTAACAGGGTCATTGACGAGTCCTTCTCATTGGGCGTACACCAAGACTTCTACCTTGGGGGCATTGGTCTTCATATAGTTGTCTTTAGCAGGGTGCTCCTTATTCCGAGGACTCTTGTCTCTTTGTCTCTGATCTCGTAGCTCTTGTCAGGGGATTCCTCAGGGTTGTGCATCTCGCTTTGTTTCCTCTTGGCACTTAGGAGTGTCATTCTTTGCAGGTGCGAGTGCATCCTATGAAGCCATGAAGCGATTCGTCATATTAAACAGCTCCACGAGATCGTTTGGCAGGAATTGATGCAAGGACTTCAACAGATCTTTATTCCGGACCGCTTGGGTGAGGGCTCCAATGATAGTAGCCTTGGGGGTGTCCTCAACTTCTAGCCTTTCATCGTTGAAATGCTTAATGAAGTCACGAATTGATTCTCTCTCACCATGCTTTAAAGTAAAGAGATGAGAGGACTTTTGCTTAGGGCGTCATCCTGCAACAAATTGACTGCAAAAAAAGTCATACAAATTGCCAAATGACTCAACGATATCATCGGGCAGTCTATTGCACCATCCATCTGCCACTTTTGTAAGCATGGGTTGGACGGCCCTGCAGAGGTATGGCTCGTCGGCTCCATGGATTTCCATCACACTTTGGTATTTAGGGACGTGTTTCCATGGGTCCCCGATGCTGTCGTATATCTGCAGAGATGGCATCTTAAATTTGGAAAGCAGTCGGATGGACAGGATGTTCTCCTTCATAGGAGTCTGTCGGTTAGTAGGAAGAGCGAGTGGGGCTCGCTCCTTCCTACGTTGTTGGTGAGTGACGCTAGAAGAACGGACAGGGCTTTCTTCCATCTCCCTTCTCTTTGTGCCAGCTACAAATCCATGTGGACTGCGACCTTGAGTGAATTGATCTATTACCTGGTCTAAAACGCTGCGAGTGGATCGCCCATTGGTGGAGGGCCCATGACCTCCATTGTGTCCCGAGTTACAGTTGTTATTCCATATCTCTCCATTCCGTTGAGATGTAGGAGTCGCATTGAGCTGCAAGTTCTCTTGCCGCTCAGGCCTTTGCTCACCCAACCTTAGGTCTCTGGGAGTGGTTCGCTCCTTTACAGGCGTTTGAGTTGGATTAGGATGATGCTGCTCCTCATCAGCCTGTTGTGGGTGCCCCATGTTCTGTTGCACATCAGCAGCTAAAATGATCAGGATTTTTTCGATCTACTCAGCGAACTTGTTGAATTGCTCTTGAATCACCATAAGTTCTATTGGCTCCTTTGATGATAACCTAGAATCTTCAGCATCTTCGATGAGAACGCCATCCTCGTTTCGAGTATTCTCAGCCAAAACAGGAATTGGTTCAGTGCTCTTGGGTCCAGTCGACATAGGCATAGGGCTGCAGTTGCCTTGGGATGTTGACTGAGCTTTCCCACAGACGGTGCTAACTGTTAAAGCCAAAATTGGCATCAACAGTATTTGTGCTAACGCAGACTCCTCTATAGAGGTGGAACCTCGTCAACTGGTGGAGTGGGACCCTTGGATTGAAGAACCAGGGTCGATGATAGGTGGGACGAGAGCATAACATGGCAACCCTTCTGTTGAATGCGGCGAACGTTTGACCCTTGAACTAAATCGAACCTCGATTAATAATTTAAAAGAACGGTAGATCGACTCTCCTGTTGGTCAAATCACGAGCTTCATGCACCACAAAGAAACATCAATAGGGGTCAAATCTGGGTCCTAACCCAAATCTCCTCCAATGCTTAAGTTTGACGGAAACTTAAGGAAATGCTTGGGGCTGTCAAGATCGACCCGCAGAGGTTCGTCTTGAGTCAGTCTCCTCAAGTGTATGGAGGAAGAAATATAAAGTATGTGGAAGAAAAATAATAAAGTGCGTTAGGTTTTCTCATACCACCCCTCTTCTGTTTGTCCTTTCTGAAGTTATAGACTTCGGTGGTCTCTTCAGTGACGTTGGGAGTATAATTGTCACCAATATGGTGCCACGATCCTCCCCCTCTTAATATGGATAACCGTTGTCCATGCCTCCGCTATTTATGAGCCCATTATCAATCGCATGTTTGGGCGAAGAAGGTTCAATGGGCAAATAACACGCGGGCTTTGACTGTGTCAGTTTCCAGCTTCCTTTGTGGACCTCGTGGGGGCTTTGGTGGCAGTCGAGTGAGCCTCTTCAGTACCGGCCCATGTGTTTAACAATAAGAGAAGATAAAATTAGGCTATAAAATCATATCATTAAATATAAATATCCACATCTTTCAGAAAATGTAGAAAATTTAATCGCACCAAGTTAAGAAAAATACACAAAAATGTCGGTTGGAACCAGAAGATCGTCAAATTCAAAAGAAAAATAAGAGAAGACAATATTAGGCCAAAATCATATCTTTTAATAAAACAATCCATATCTTCCAGAAAATGTGGACAATAGCCCGGAGCTCAGTAAAATCCAAAAAAATGTTCGTTGAAACCGGAAGATAGCCATCTTCAACCGAAAAATTAGAGAAGACAAAATTAGGCCAAAAAATCATATCATTTAAAAAATACGCATCTCTTGCAAAAAATTTAGAAAATACCTCTGAGCTCAGAAAAATTCGCAAAAATATCTGTTGGAACCGAAAGATCGCATGCTTCAATAAGAAAATAAGAGAAAACAAAATTAGACCCAAAAAATCATATCATTTAATAAAACTATCCATATCTTCCAAAAAATGTGGAAAATGGCCCGGAGCTCAGAAAAATCTGTAGAAATGTCCGTTGGAACCAGGAGATCGCCATCTTCAACGAAAAAAATAAAAGAAGACAAAATTAGGCCAAAAATCATATCATTTAATAAAATGATTCATATTTTCCAGAAGATGTGGAAAATAGCTCCAAGCTCAGAAAAATATGCAAAAATGTCCATTTGAACTGGGAGATCGCCATCTTTAACTGAAAAATAAGAGAAGACAAAATTAGGCTACAAAAAGCATATCAGTTAATAAAAAGATCCATGTCTTCAATAAAATGTAGAAATAGCCCCAAAAATTCGGCCTAAAACATATTATTTAATAAAAATATCCAAATCTTTCAAAAAAAATTAGAAAATAGGCAGGAGGTCAGAAAAATCAGTAAATTCTGTTGGAACCGAAAGATCGCTATCTTCAACTGAAAAATAAGGGTAAACAAACTTAGCCTATAAAAATCATATCATTTAATAAAAAGATCCATATCTTCAATTAACTGTAGAAAATAGATCTGATCTCAGAAAAATCCGCAAAAATATCTGTTGGAACCTGGAGATCGCCATCTTCAACTAAAAAATAAGAGAAGACAAAATTAGGCCAAAAATCATATCATTTAATAAAAAGATCCATATATTCTAGAAAATTTAGAAAATAGCCCCGAGGTCAGAATAATATGCAAAAATGTCCGTTGGAACTGGGGGATCGACATATACAACTGAAAAATAAGCGAAGACAAAATTAGACCAAAAATCATATTATTTAATAAAAAGATCCTAACTTTGCGAAAATGTAGAAAAATAGCCCCGAACTCAGAAAAATCGGCAAAATCCATTTTGGAACCGGGAGATCGCCATCTTCCACTGAAAAATAAGAGAAGACCAAATTAGGTTATAAAAATCAAATCATTTAATATAAATATTCATATCATACAAAAACTGTAGAAAACAGCCATGAGCTCATAAAAATCCGCACAAATGTCCGTTGGAACCGGGAGATCTCCATCTTCAAATTAAAAAAAGAGAAGACAAAATTAGGCCAAAAAATCATATCATGTCATAAAAAGATTCATATCTTTCAGAAAATGTAGAAAAATAGTCTCAAGCTATGAAAAATCTGCAAAAATGTACGTTGGAACTGGGAGATCGTCATCTTCATCTGAAATAAATAAGAGAGGACAAACGAAGGCTATAAAAATCTTATTATTTAATAAAAAGTTATATATCTTCTATAAAATACAGAAAATAGCACCGAACTCAAAAAAATACGTAAAAATGTCCATTGGAACCGGGAGATTGCCATCTTTAACTTAAAAAAATAAGAGAATGACAAAATTAGGCGATAAAAATCATATCATTTAATAAAAAGATTCATAACTTTTCGAAAATGTAGAAAATAGCTCGGAGCTAAGAAAAATCCGCAAATCGTTAGAACCGGGAGATCACCATCTTCGTTTGAAAATAAGAGAAAACAAAATTAGGCCCAAAAATCATATTATTTAATAAAAATATCTATATCTTCCAGAAAATGTAGAAAATAGGCTTGAGGTAAGTAAAATCTGCAAAAATGTCTGTTGGAACCAGAAGATCGCCATTTTCAACTAAAAAAATAAGAGAAGACAAACTTAGGCTATAAAATGATCATTTAATAAAAAGATCCTTATCTTCAATTAACCGTATAAAATAGCGATGAGCTCAAAAAATTCGCAAAAATGTCTATTGGAACAAGGAGATCGCCAGTTTTGACTGAAAAATAAGAGAAGAAAAAAATTAGGCTATAAAAATCATATCATTTAATAATAATATCCAAATATTTCATAAAATGTAGAAAATAACCCCGAGCTCATAAATCCGCAAAAATGTCCATTAGAACCGGAGATCGCCATCTTCAACTGAAAAAATAAGACAATACAAACTTAGCCTATAAAAATCATATCATTTAATAAAAAGAGCCATATCTACCATAAAAAGTAGAAATAGCTCGAATCTCAGAAAAATCCGCAAAAATGCCTGTTGGAACCAGGAGATCTACATCTTCAACTGAAAAAAGAGAAGACAAAATTAGTCCAAAAATCATATCCTTTCCTAAAAAGATGCATAACTTTCATCAAATGTAGAAAATAGCCCGGAGCTCTGAAGATCCCTAAAACTGTCCATTAAAACCGGGAGATCGTCAACTTCTACTAAAAAGAGAAGACAAAATTAGGCCAAAAAATCGTATAATTTAATAAAAAGATCCATATCTTACAGAAAATGTAGAAAAATAGTCTCAAGGTAAGAAAAGTCTGGAAAAATATCTGTTGGAACCGGTAGATCGCCATCTTCAACTGAAAAAATAAGGGAAGCAAAAGGTATGTTATAAAAATCATCTCATTGAATAAAAAGATACATTTCTTACATAAAATATAGAAAATAGCACCGATCTCAAAATATCCGCAAAAATATCGGTTGGAACAGGGAGATCGCCATCTTCAAATGAAAAATTTGATGGCAAAATTAGGCCAAAAGTCAAATCATTTAATATAAAGATCCATATCTTCCAGAAAATTTAGAAAATAGCACCGAGCCCAGAATAATCCGCAAAAATGTCTGTTGGAACCGTGAGGTCGCCATCTTCAATAAAAAAATATGAGAAAACAAAATTAGGCCAAAAAATCATATCATTTAATAAAAAGATCAGAACTTCCTGAAAATGTTGAAAATAGCCCCTAACACAGAAAAATCCGCAAAAATATCCGTTGGAATCGAGAGATCATCTTCAACTGAAAAATAAGAGAAGATAAAATTAGGCTATAAAATAATATCATTTAATATAAAGACATATCTTATAGAAAACTAGTCATAACCCGTACCTGCAGACACGGTTCATTTAAGATTTTCCCCCACGAAATCATGGTTCACCAAATAATTACTTCTACAACCAAAATTTAAAAGAACAACACATTAGCGTAAAAAAATTTAGCAACACCTGCACCGTCGGTACGTGCATCTTCGGCATGGGCGCCTTCGACGCGGAACAACAAATAAGACGCAGGTGCCTTCGGCGGGAAACGAAAAATTCAACGCGGGCACTTTCGGTAGGGAACAACTCGCGCACCTTCGGTCTGGAACAACAAATTCGGTGTAGGAGCCTTCGACGCAGAATAACACATGAGCGCTTTTGGTGCGAAACAACAAATTCGGCGTAGGCGCCTTCGACATGGAACAACGCACGAGCGCCTTCGGTGCGGAACAACAAATTTGACCCGGGCACCTTTGGCGCAACACAACGCGCGAGCGCCTTTGGCGTGGAACAACAAATTCGAATCAGATGCTTTTGGCGCGGAATAACGCGTAAGCGCCTTCAACGTGGAACAATAAATTCGGCGTTAGCGCCTTCTGCGTGAAACAACAAATTAGCATAAGAAATTTAGCGGAAGAAAAAATTCGGCACGGAACAACGTGGGAGCGCATTTGGTACGGAACAACAAATTCGACGCGGGCCCCTTTGGCGCAGCACAACAAAATAGCGTAAAAAATACGCGGGCGCCTTTGGCGCGAAACAACCTACCTAAGATTATTTTTCGGTGACAGTATTAACTTAAATTCTTTTGTGCTAGTTTTTTTACTTTGTTTAATTTGATGGATCAGGTTTCCCCACAATCTTTTCCAGAACACTTTTAATTTCAAAGTTTTGGTTCCCAAGACACTTTTCTACCCAAAATTTAATTTCCACACTCTTTCCCAGTACAATTTTAATTTCGAGATTTTGGTTTCCAAGACACTCCCCCCCATTTAAGTTTTCCCACTAAAATTTTCACAAAATCCAATCTCAACCATTGATTTACCAAGATGAAATCTCAGCCATTCTTTATCTTGTCCTAGTCAGCCCTAGAACTCAAAAAAAGTTGTCAAATATATAATAGATGTAGAAAATAACCCGGAGCTTAAAAAATCCGCACAAATGTAAATTAGAACCGGGAGATTGCCGACTTCAACAGAAAAAATAGAAGACGAAATTAGGCCAAAAAATCATATCATTTAATAAAAATATCCATATCTTCCAGAAAATATAGAAAATAGCCCCAAGCTAAGAAAAATCTGCAAAAAAATATTTGTTGGAATGGGCAGATCGCCATCTTCAACACAAAAATAAGAGAAGACAAATGTAGGTTATAAAATCATATCATTTAGTAAAAAGATCCTTATCTTTCATAAAATTTAGAAATTAGCACCGAGCTCATTAAAATCTGCAAAAATGTCTGTTGGAACCGGGAGATCACCATCTTCAATTGAAAAATAAAAGAAGACAAAATTAGGCCAAAAATCATATCATTTGATAAAAGATCCATATATTCCAAAAAATTTAGAAAATAGCCCTGAGGTCAGAATATTATGTAAAAATGTCCGTTGGAACCGAGTGATCTCCATCTTCAACTGAAAATAAGAGAACACAAAATTAGGCCAAAAAATCATATCATTTAATAAAAAGATCCATAAATTACCGAATATATAGAAAAATATACCCGAGGTCAGAAAAATCCAGAAAAATGTCTCTTGGAACCGGGAGATTGCTATCTTCAACTGAAAAGTAAGCAAAGACAAAATTAGGTTATAAAATAATCTCATTTAATATAAAGATTCAAATCATACAGAAAAAGTATAAAATAGGCGGGAGCTCAAAAAAATCCGCACAAATGTCCGTTGGAACTGGGCGATCGCCATCTTCAACTAAAAAATAGAACACAAATCTAGGCCAAAAAATCATATCATTTCATAAAAAGATATATATCTTCCAGAAAATGTAGAAAAATAGCATCAAGCTAAGAAAATCTACAAAAATGTTCGTTGGAACTGAGAGATTGCCATTTTCAACTGAAAAAAATAAGAGAAGACAAATGTAGGCTATAAAAATCATATCATTTAATAAAAAGTTCAATATCGTCCATATAATGTAGAAAATAACTTAAAAAGTTAAGCAAAAATGTTTGTTGGAATCGGGAGATCGTTATCTTAAACTAAAAAAATAAGAGTAGACAAAATTAGGAAATAAAAATCATATCATTTAATATAAACATCCATATCTTACAGAAAATGTAGAAAATAGCTGGGAGCACAACAAAATCCGCAAAAATGTTAGTTGGAACGGGAGATCGCTATCTTCATCTGAAAAATAACAGAAAACAAAATTAGGCCCAAAAATCATTTGATTTTATAAAAATATCTATATCTTCTAGAAAATGTTGAAAATAGGCTCGAGGTCGGAAAATTCGGCAAAAATATCAGTTAGGACTGGGAGATTGCCATCGTTAACTGAAAATAAGAGAAGACAACCTTAAGCTATAAAAATCATATCATTTAATAAAAAGATTCATATCTTCAATTGTCTGTAGAAAATTGTGCCGAGCTAAGAAAAATCCACAATAATATCTGTTGTCACCGGGAGATCGCCATCTTCAACTGAAAAATATGAGAAGATAAACTTCGGCTATAAAAATCAGATCATTTAATAAAAATAATCACATCTTTCATAAAATGTAGAAATAGCTCAAAGCTTAGAAAAATCCACAAAAATGTCTGTTGGAACCGTGAGATCGCCATCTTCAACTAAAAAAGGGAAAACAAAATTAGGCCAAAAAATTATTCATTTAATAAAAAGATACATATCTTTCATAAAATATAGAAAATAGCACGGAGCTCTGAAAAATCCATACAATTGTTCGTTGGAACCGGGAGATCGACATCTTAAATTAAAAAGAGAGAAGACAAATATAGGCCAAAAATCGTATCATTTAATTTAAAAGATCCATAATACAAAATTGGGAAAAGTCCGCAAAAATGTCCGTTGGAACTAGTAGGTCGCCATTTTCAATTGAAAAAATAAGGAAACAAAAACGAAGGCTATAAAAATAATCTCACTTAATAAAAAGATACATATCTACCATAAAATGTAGAAAATAGCACCGAGCTCCGAAAAATCCGCAAAAAATCGGTTGGAACCGGGAGATCGCCATCTTCAGCTTAAAAAGAAGAAGGCAAAGTTAGGCCAAAAATCATCTCATTAAATAAAAATATCCGTACCTTCTAGAAAATTTAGATAAAGCGATAAGGTGAGATTAATGCGCAAAAATGACAGTTGGAATCGAGAGATCGCAATCTTCACATGAAAAATAAGAGAAGATAAAATTAGGCCAAAAAATCATATCATTTAATAAAAATATACATAAATTCACGAAAATGTAGAAAAATATCCCTGAGCTCAGAAAAATACGCAAAAATGTTCGTTGGAACTGGGAGATTGCCATTTTCAACTGAAAAATAAGAGAAGACAAAATTTGGCTATAAAAATCATATCATTTAATATAAAGATCCATATATTATAGAAAATGTAAAAAATAGCCTGGAGCTAGAAAAATCCGCGCAACTGTAAATTAGAACCGGAAGATCGCCATCTTCAACTGAAAAAATATAGAAGATAAAATTAAGTCAAAAATCATATCATTTAATAAAATATCCATATTTTCCTGAAAATATAGAAAATAGCCCCAAGCTAAGAAAAATCCTCAAAAATGTTCGTTGGAACAAGTAGATCACCATCTTCAACTGATAAAATAAGAGAAGGCAAACGTGGGCTACAAAAATCATATCATTTAATAAAAAGATACTTATCTTTCATAAAATGTAAAAAAAAGCACCAAGCTTATAAAAATCCGTAAAAATGGCCGTTGGAATCGGGAGATGGTCATCTTCAACTTAAAAATAAAAGAATACAAAATTAGGCCAAAAATCATATCATTTAATAAAAAGATTCATATCTACGCAAAAATTTAGAATAAGTTCCAATATCAAAATAATACGCAAAATGTCCGTTAGGACCGGGAGATCGCCATCTTCAACTGCATAATAAGAGAAGACAAAATTAGGCCAAAAAATCATTTCACTTAATAAAAAGATC
>JAULAV010008868.1:0-49199 GCA_030789695.1 Scilla litardierei
AGAGTTTCATAGCCGTCCCTAATTTGTAGAAGAAAAGGCTTGGATTTTTATTGGGTATTCTTGCTTTGAATCTTAAGGTCCTTAATTCTCTGCGATTAACTATCACCCTACAATGTTTTAGTAATGATTTCTAATCCTCTTATGATTTATTTGATGTCTTCTATTACTATGATGAATTCTTTTGCTTTCGATAAATCTTTCATTGCCATTTCCATGATCTATGAGTAGTCTTATCTAGGGCTGATGGATTAACCCTAAGATCTTAGGATTTAGATGTAAAGGTAGGATTTTTATATTGTCATGGCTAAAGAGGATGTATTTTGGTTAATCCAGCCAAGTTTGTAGGAGATCTTGTACTGGGATCGTGAGCACGACAATGGCACGCTCGATTAATGAGTATCATATGAACTTAATTAGGCACGTTAGTGAATTCAATTAGGATTCGTGACCATGACAGTGGCGTGCACTTTGATGGTTTCCACCAACGTCCTATATTACTAATTGATGACTATGACAGTAGCATCGATGAGAGCCACCAATTCACATATCACAGCTCTGATATACAACAGTGGTATGAGTAGAGATTTAGAATAGTTGTCGACCGTAATGCATGGATCGTGTGTGAGGCTATCCATGACGGTGTGGCCGAATACGGGATACGTTATACGAATGGTACAACGACAGTTGGCCATGAGTTATACATCTTAGATGCGGCAATCTCTTCCTAATAAAGCCAATTCAATGTATGAATTCTCACTTAACATCGATATCTGACGATCATAGTGGTGACTCCTAACGCCCTAGTCTTTTTATACTATTCACAACCTTCTTGAGAGACAGCAGTGACAACCAACTTGAGCACGCCAGCTGACATTGTTCTAAGATCTAGAAAATACCCAAGTCTATAAGCATCAGCTCCATGTGGCTTCGACTATACTTCAAAGCCTGACACCTTGCACTTGCGGTAATTTCTGGGGTTAATTTAGGACCTCATCTAGCCCTTGGCACTGTTAACAGTGATTTATCTCCGTGTAATTTTTGGCATAACTAGGTGAGTTTTGAGGTTAATTCTGGGTGCATCATACTCCTATTTCATCAATGTTCATGATATTTTTTGGGTGTTTGTATGGTCGAATCATACAATTTAAAGTTGTGGGGTTAGACTTAATGGTAACCAATATTAACGTATACTATTGTTTATCCTCAATTATTTGTATAACATTAGCGATTGGTTTCTAGGTCAAAGTGAGATATTTAAACTTGGCATATGGGGAAATTATTCAATTCCTAAAGAGAATCCATCTGGTGATAATAGTGATTTGCAAGGTGAAATTTGGGCATTGGTCTAAGAAATCCGTGGCGCTGCAGTTTTGATTCCAAGAGGCCTTCTTATTTTTCTTTTGCAGATGTTAGCAAGGTAATACAAGTATATCTAGTTACTTCCCCCCATTTTCAAGCTATTTTTCATGTAACCATTGCACAAGCCCGAGCCTACAACCAACATGATGAGAGGAGTTTCTTCCTCTCAAAAGATGACCGCCCGTTTTATCCAACGAAGAGCACAAGAGTGCCAACTTTTAACAATTGCGATGCTTAAAATTCGTTAATAGCAAATCTATCTTTGTACCTTTTGTGCGATAATTCCCTTGCACATGAATTTCCTCTTTCAAAGAAAAATTTGATTTTTATTGTACCAATTTTTTATCTATGTAATCAATGTCTTTTATTCATAAAATTTTGATTTTATCATAAAAACATCGATTTTTGATCCATAAATTACAGATCTAAACTTATTCTTGAGGAAAAATAGGTTTAGATCAAGTTTTGATTTATTACCTCTAGATCTATCCTCCAGATCTAGCGACGGTTGAGATGCCTACAGTAGATTTGACGAATCGTTCTTCGTCCGCCAAAGATCGTCGCAAAATCTCTTGATTGGAGCGTGTTGCACAAATCTAGAAATACCACTAGATCCGTCGTCCTACGAAGCTTTTCGTCACGATCCACGCATCCGCTCCTCTCTCAAGCCGTTACGAAAAATTCGTCAGAGCTTTGTCGCATCATTTTTTCTCTACGAGCATAACTCGAGCTGATAACGTGTTGAGAGTTAAGAAAATCATAGTCTATGGGGAAGGTCATAGATCTTATATTAATATAATTTAAACGTTACAAGTTGGTGGATACCAAGGCCTTTCACACCAAAGGTCTCATTCATAACAATTTTATTTTTGGCCTAATTTTGCCTTTTTCTTATTTTTTCAGATGAAGATGGTGATCTCCTAGTTCCAACAGATATGTTTGCAGATTTTTCTGAGCTACAGGCTATTTTCAATATTTTCTATAATGTATCTTTATATTAAATGATATGCTTTTTATAGCCTAATTTTGTCTTCTCTTATTTTTAAGTTTAAGACGCCTATCTCCTGGTTCAAAGGAAATTTTTACCGAATTTACTTAGCTCGGAGCTATTTTCTGTATTTTTGAAAGATATGGATTTTTTAGTAAATGATATGATTTTTGGCCTAATTTTGTCTTCCCTTATTTTTAAGTTGAAAATGGCGATCTCCTGGTTCCAACAAAAATTTTTGTGGATTTTTCGAAGCTCGGTGCTATTTTCTACATTTTATAGAACACATGTATTTTTTTAAACGATATGATTTTTATATCCTAAGTTTAACTTCTCTTATTTTAAGTTGAATATTGTGATCTACCGGTTCCAGCGAACATTTTTACAGATTTTTGTTAGCTTGGGGGCTATTTTTCTTTATTTTATGAATTTATGGATCATTTTATTAAATGATATGATCTTTTGGCCTAATGTTGTCTTCTCTTATTTTTAGTTGAAGATGGCGTTCTCCGGTTCCAACGGAGATTTTTGCGGAATTTTTTACCTAGAGGCTATTTTCTACATTTTCTGGAAGATAAGGATCTTTTTATTAAATAATATGATTTTTGACCTAATTTTGTAAGATAGGAATCTTTAGATTAAATGATATACATTTTTATCCTAATTTGTCTCCTATTATTTTTCAGTTGAAGATGGCGATCTCCTGGTTCCAACGGACATTTTTGCGGATTTTCTGAGCTCGGTGCTATTTTCTACATTTAATTGAAGATATGGATCTTTTTATTAATTGATATGATTTTTGTAGCTTAATTTTGTCATTTCTTATTTTTTTCAATTGAAGATATCGATTTTCGCTTCCGACGGATATTTTTGCAGATTTTTCTGAGTTCGAGACTATTTTTCTACATTTTCGGAAAGTTATGGATCTTTTTATTAAATGAATTGGCTTTCGACCTAATTTTTCTTCGCTTATTTTTCAGTTGAAGATACTGATCTCCTGGTTCCAACAGAAATTTTTGCGGATTATTCTGACCTCATGTCTATTTTATAAATTTTCTAGAAGATATGGATCTATTTGTTAAATGATATGATTTTTGGCCTAATTTTGTCTTCTCTTATATTTGAGTTGAAGATGACGATCTCTCGGTTCCAACGGACATTTTTACAGATTTTGTGAGCTCTTTGATATTTTCTACATTTTATGGAAGATATGAATTTTTTAAAATGATATGATTTTTATATCCCATGTTTGTCTTCTCTTATTTTTTTTCTTGAAGATGGCGATCTACTGGTTTCAACGGACATTTTTGTTGATTTTTCTTAACTTGTGGCTATTTTATATATTTTTTGGAAGAAATGAATCTTTTTATTAAATGATATGATTTTTTGGTATAATTTTGTCTTTTCTTATATTTCAGTTGAACAGCGTTCTCTCGGTTCCAACGGAGATTTTTGCAGAATTTTTTCCTAGAGGCTATTTTCTACATTTTCTAAAACTTATGGATCTTTTTATTAAATAATATAATTTTGGCCTAATTTTGTCCTCTCATATTTTTCAGATGAAGATGGCGAGCTCACGGGTCCAATAGACATTTTTTTCGGATTGTTCTGAGATCCAGGCTGTTTTCTACGTTTTGTGTACGATATGAATATTTAGATTAAATGATATAATTTTTAGCCTAATTTGTCTCCTCTTATTTTTTTAGTTGAAGATGGCGATCTTCCGGTTCCAAAGGACATTTTTGCTGATTTTTCTGAGCTCGGGGCTATTTTCTACATTTAATTGATGATATGGCTCTTTTTATTAAATGATATGATTTTTGTAGCCTAATTTTGTCTTCTCTAACTTTTTTTCCAATTGAAGATGTCAATCTCCCGCTTCCAACAGACATTTTTGCGGATTTTTCTAAGCTCGAGACTATTTTTCTACATTTTCGGGAAGTTATGGATCTTTTTATTAAATGATATGATTTTGAGCGAATTTTGCCTTCTATTGTTTTTTTTTCAATTGAAAATACTGATCTCCTGGTTCCAACAGACATTTTTGCGGATTATTCTGACCTCGGGTCTATTTTCTTAATTTTCTAGAAGATATGGATCTATTTGTTAAATGATATGATATTTGGCCTAATTTTGTATTCTCTTATTTTTTGTTGAAGATTACGATCTCTCGGTTCCAACAGACATTTTTGCAGATTTGTATGAGCTCGGTGATATTTTCTACATTTTATGGAAGGTATGAATCTTTTTTTTAAATGATATGATTTTTGTACCCTATGTTTGTCTTCTCTTATTTTTCAGCTGAAGATTTCGATCTACCAGTTTCAACGGATATTTTTGATGATTTTTTTAACTTGTGGCTATTTTTTACATTTTCTGGAAGATATGAATTTTTTTATTAAATGGTATGATTTTTGGCCTAATTTTGTCTTCACTTTTTCAGTTGAAGATGGCGATCTACCATTTCCAACAGACATTTGTGTGGATTTTTTAGAGCTACGTGCTATTTCTAAATTATTTTGTAAGATATTGATTTTTATATTAAATGATATGATTTTTATAGCCTAATTTTATCATCTCTTATTTTTTAGTTGAAGATGGCGTTTTTCAGGTTCCAACAGATATTTTTACAGATTTTTTGAGCTCGTGGCTATTTTTCAACATGTCGGGAAATTATGGATCTTTTTATTAAATGAAATGATTTAGGCCTAATTTTGTCTTCTATTATTTTTTCATTGAAGATTGCGATCGTCCTGTTTCAATGGTTTTTCGCGGATTTTTCTGAGCTCTGGGCTATTTTCTTAATTTTTCGTAGGATATGAATTTTTATATTAAACGATCTGATTTTTATAGCCTAACTTGTCTTCTCTGATTTTTCAGTTGAAGATGGCGATCTTTCGGTTCCAACGGCCACTGTTGCGGATTTTTCTAAGCTCGAAACTATATTCTACAGTTTATTGAAGATTTGTAACTTTTTATTAAATGATATGATTTTTGTATCCTAAGTTTGTCTTCTCTTATTTTTCTGTTGAATATGGCAATCTCTCGATTTCAACTGACATTTTTGCGGATTTTTCTAAGCTCGACACTATTTTTCTACATTTTCTGTAAGATATGAATCTTTATATTAAATGATATGATTTTTGGCCTAATTTTACCTTCGCTTATTTTTAAGTTGATGGCGATCTCCCGGTTCCAACGGACATTTTTGCAGATTATTCTGACTTTAAGGATATTTTCTAATTTTTCTAGAAGATATTAATCTTCTTATTAAATGATATGATTTTTGGCCTAATTTTGTCTTCTCTTATTTTTCAGTAGAAGATGGCGATTTTCCGATTCTAACGGATATTTTTGTAGATTTTTCTGAGCTCAGTGCTATTATCTATATTTTATGGAAGATATGTAACTTTTATTAAATGATATAATTTTTATATCCTACATTAGTCTTCTCTTTTTTTCAGTTAGAGATTGCGATCTACCGGTTCCAACGGACATTTTTGCAGATTTTTCTTAGCTTGTGGCTATTTTTCAACATTTTCTTGAAGATATGGATCTTTTTATTAAATAATATGATTTTTGGCCTCATTTTGTCTTCTCTTCTTTTAGTAGAAGATGACGATCTCTCGGTTCCAATGGAAATTTGTACGGATTTTCTGAGCTGTGAGCTATTATTTACATTTTCTGTAAGATATGTGTTTTTATATTAATTGATATGATTTTTATAGCCTAATTTTGTCTTGTGTTATTTTTCAGTTGAGGATGGCAATCTCCCATATCTGATGGGCATTTTTATAGATGTTTAAGAACTTGGGGCTATTTTTATATATTTTCGAGAAGGTTTGAATCTTTTTATTAAATGATATGATTTTTTGGCCTAATTTTGTCTTATTATATATATTTTTTCCGTTGAAGATGGTGATCTCCTGATTCCAACGGACATTTTTAGGGAATTTTCTAAGTTCCAGGTAAATTTTCTAAATTTTCAGTAAGATATGAATCTTTAAATTAAATGATATGATTTTTAAGCCTAATTGTGTCTTCTCTTATTTTTCAGTTAAAGATGGCGATCTCCCGGCTCCAACGGACATTTTTGCAGATTTTTCTTACCTCGTAGCTTTTTTCTAAATTCTCTATAAGATCTGGATCTATTTATTAAAGAATATGATTTTTGGCCTAATTTTGTCTTCTCTTATTTTTGAGTTGAAGATGGCGATCTCCGGTCCGAATGGACATTTTTTCGGATATTTCTGAGCTCTGAGCTATTTTCTACAATTTCTGTATGATATGAATTTTTGTATTAAATGATATGATTTTTATAACCTAATTTTATCTTCTCTTATTTTTCAGTCGAAAATGGAAATCTCCCGATTCCAACGTACATTTTTGCGGATTTTTAAGAGATCGGTGCTATTTTTCCTAAAATTTCGAGAAGTTATGAATTTTTTTATTAAATGATGTGATTTTTGGTCTAATTTGCTTTATCTTATTTTTAAGTTGAAGATGGCAATCTCCCGGTTGTAACGGACATTTTTGTGGATTATTTTGACCTTAGGGCTATTTTCTAAATTTTCTGAAAGATATGGATCTTTTAATATATTATATGATTTTTGACCTAAGTTTGTCTTCTCTCTTTTTCAATTGAAGATGGCGATCTCCCGGTTCCAACGGACACTTTGCGGATTTTTTTTGAGCTCGGTGCTATTTTCTACATTTTTATGGAAGATATGGATCTTTTTATTAAATGATATTATTTTTATATCCTACGTTTCTCTTCTACTATTTTTTAGTTGAAGATGGCGATCTACTGGTTCCAGTACATATTTTTGCGGATTTTTCTTAGCTTCGGGCAATTTTTCTATATTTTAAGGAAAATATGCATCTTTTTATTAAATGTTATAATTTTTTGGCCTAATTTTGTCTTCTCTTTTTCTGTTGCTAATGGCGATCCCTCAGTTCCAACGGACATTTTTGCGGATTTTTGTTAGCTCCTGGCTATTTTCTATATTTTCTGTAAGATATGAATCTTTACATTAAATGATATGATTTTTATAGCTTAATTTTGTCTTCTCTTATTTTTCATTTGAAAATGGCGATCTCTCGGTTCAAATGGACATTTTTGCGGATTTTCTGAGCACTGGGCTATTTTTCTACATTTTTGGAAAGTTATGTATTTTTATTAAATGATATGATTTTTCACCTAATTTTGTCTTCTCTTATTTTTTTAGTTGAAGATGGCGATCTGCATATTCCAACAGACATTTTTGCGGATTTATCTGACCTCGGAATATTTTATAAATTTTCTGGAAGATAATGATCTTCTTATTAAATGATATGATTTTTGGCCTAATTTTGTCTTCTCTTATTTTTTTAGTTGATGCTATCGATCTCCTTGTTCAAACGGACATTTTTGCTGATTTTTCTGAGTTCGGTGCTATTTTCTACATATTATGGAAGATTGTTTCTTTTTATTAAACGAGATGATTTTTATAGCCTATGTTCTCTTCTCTTATTTTTTTCAGTTGAAGATGACGATCTACCGATTCCAACGGACATTTTTGCTTATTTTTCTTGGGTTGGGGTAATTTTTCTACATTTCTTGGAATATATGGACCCTGTAATTAGATGATATGATTATTTGGCATAATTTCATCTTCTCTTTCTTTCAATTGAAGATGGCGATCTCCCGGTTCCAACTGACATTTGAGCGGATATTTCTGAGCTCCGGGCTATTTTCTACATTTTCTGTAAGATATTGATCTGTTTATTAAATGATATGTTTTATAGCCTAATTTTATCTTCTCTCTTTTTAGTTGATGATGGCCAGTTCCCGGTTCAAATGGACATGTTTGCGGATTTTTCTGAGCTCGGAGCTATTTTCTACATTTTGGAATATATGAATCTTTTTATTAATGATATCATTTTGTCCTAATTTTGTCTTCTCTTAGTTTTAAGTTGAAGATGGCGATCTTCCTGCTCCAACGGACGTTTCTACAGATTTTTCTGTTCTTGGAGCTATTTTCTACATTTTATTGAAGATATGCATCTTTTTATTAAATGTTATGATTTTTTCGCCTAATTTTCTCTTCTCTTATTTTAAAGTTGAAGATGGCGATCTCCCAGGTCCAAAAAAAATTTTTGCGAATTTTTCTGAGCTTGGGACTATTTTCTACATTTTCTGTACGTTATGGATCTTTTTATTAAATATTATGATTTTTGACCTTAATTTTCTTCTCTTTTTTGGTTGACAATGGCTATCTCTCAGTTTCAACGAACATTTGTGCAGCTTTTTCTGAGCTCCAGGCATTTTCTAAATTTTCTGTAAAATTTGAATCTTTATATTAATTGATTTGAATTTATAGGCTAATTTTTGTCTTCTCTTATTTTTCAGTTGAAAATGATGATCTCTTGGGTCCAACGGACATTTTTGACAATTTGTCTAGCTCGAGGATATTTTTATACATTTTTGGAAGTTATGTATGTTTTTATTAAAATTATATGATGTTTTGGCCTAATTTTGTCGTCTCTTATTTTTTCGTTGAAGATGTCGATCTCTCGGTTACAAAGTACATTTTTAGGGATTTTTCTGAGCTCTGAGCTATTTTCTAAATTTTCATTAATCTTTATATTAAATCATTGCTACAAAAAAGACATTTAATAGCACATGTTAAACAATGCTTGCCAATTATAAGCGATGTTTATTAGATGCATAGATAATAGACATCGCTTCTTTCTGTAAGCGATGTTAAAGGCCGGATAATAGACAACGCTTCTTTCTGCAAGCGTTGTTTATTAGAGGCACAAATAATAGACATCGCTTCTTTCTTTACTCACTGTTAAAGGTCAGATAGTAGACATCGTTTCTTTCTGCAAGCGCTGTTAAAGGTCAGATAATAGACATCGCTTCTTTCTGCAAGCATTGTTTATTAGAGGCACAAATAATAGACATCGCTTCTTTCTGCAAGTGCTGTTAAAGGTCAGATAATAGACATCGCTTCTTTCTGCAAGCGTGGTTAAGGGTAGGATAATAGACAACGCTTCTTAGATAGCGGTTCTATTTACAAAGAGCTGTTAAACAGTTTTGTTTTAATAGAAATGGTTAGTATATCATAATTATTTAAATAAAAAATACTAAATTTTTTATCATACAAGAAATAAGTATTTTGATGTTATTAAAATTTTATTTGAAACCTTATTATTTATTAAATGGATAAATAATTAAATAAATTCCCAGCAGCAACAACAAATTAACGAGGTTCTTGAATTAGTGATAGGACTGCTCATGTTTTGGAGGAATAGCCACGCCTCTTCCTGAATTATAAGTAAGCTAAATAAAAATCAATTCTAAAAAATTAACCACGTTTTTTGTGGATGATTAACCACGTTTTTGTGGAGGAGCTGAGAACAATTTATGGAAAAAACGGGCGACTCTTCCCGCAGAAAAGACCCTATATTCACCGTTCTCTTTTAACCCTTATATTCATCCCCAATAATTCTACCCCATTATCTTTTCACTCTCAACCCTAAATGCCTCGAGTCCCTCCGATGCCGCTCTCATCTGACGCCTTGAGTCCCCTCCGACGCCACTCTCCTCTGACGCGTCGAGTCCCCTAGATCGATCTCCTCCGATGCCGATCACCTCCGAACCCTCGAGTTCCCTCTGACACCGCTCTCTACTAACACCGATCTCCTCCAACGCCTCGAGTCCTCTCTGATGCCGCTCTCCTCCGATGCCTTGAGTATCCTCTGATGCCGCTCTCCGCGATGCCTCGAGTCCCCTAGATCTCTCTCATCTGGCGCCTTGAATACCCGTGATCTTTTTGACTCTAAAAAAGATCGCTTTCCTACAATGCCTTGAGAAAAAGGTTTGTGCTTGCATGGAAGGCCGGAGACGGGTGGTGCAACAAGTGTATGGATTCTAAAGGGATTTGCAGGAATGATTAGAGCTTGACCAACTGCGCGGCCTGCTTATGCTCGAATTCAAGCAGCATCGACGAGAGCTGCGTATCGATCAAAGAGACGTGCAAACTTGTAAATAAACGGTATGTGCGAGTAATGTCAAACTTGTAAATACACAGCATATGCACGAGCCCAGCCCATGTGTTGCTCAGTTACTTCAGAAAACCGGAGGATGAAACCAAAACCCACAAAAATTAAATAAAAGCATAACAATAGTGGCGGTCGGCTAGCGTTTTTGCCGGAGGATGAGGAGGAGGAGGAAGCACAGGACTTGACGGTGGAGAATTTTGAGGGATCGGATGCAAAGCCAGCACAAAAATTGATTGGTAACCACACCCGACAGATTTGGAAGCAATTTTGGGGGGGGACACCATCTTTGTTGAGGTAAAGAGAAGAGAGATGGAAATCATTGGGATCTAATATGCAAATATACTAGTTTACTTCGGTGATTATAGGAACGTGGAGGGATTTATTACAAACTTCCCATTCGTCTTCGAAATCTCCGTCAAGAGTGAGATCTAATCAAAACTCCAACTGATACGGCCCTCCCAGTATGGGCAGGACCGAACGACCCAAGCCCGCGTTGCAAACCCCCAGGCTTGGGGAGAACGAGTCCCCCACAAAGAATCTGAGTTGGGTCGGCCTCCAACCGAAGCCGATGCAACCGCTGACCCACCCCAGTAGGAGTTAACTGCTCCCTTTATAGCGTGCCCTCTTAATCACCATTAAGGGGCCTCATTACGTCCACCTTCATGACCTATGAAGGTGCCATTAAAGGGCAGATGACCGGGGCGAGATGGGGGGACATCAAGGTGGCTGGGGAAGACTCCTATAAAGCAACTCGAGGAACAACGTGCAAAAGGACACTTCCTGGATACCCCAAAACACTGAGGTATTCCTCTTACACGACCTTGTCTTCCACCATATAATTCTCCTCCACAGCTCGGCCGAGGACTCGTGTATCGACCTCCCCGTGACCTATACCGATCCCATTGAGCATCCTTCAGATCCGTTCTGACCTAGGCATCGAAGGGGATTTGGTCGGAACCAAGGTCCGAACCCCTGATGAGCTTTCTCGTCTGTCCAGGTCAAGTAAGATCCAACCGCACCGAGGCTACCCTTCGGCACCCAACCAGCCCAGAGTCGAACGTGCTCACCCCAAGATCGCTCATCTTCACCCCCTACAGAGACCATCGCCTTGTCGAGGATCATCTTTAGCACGTCGACGCTCGGACTCGCATGCTCTTTACCAAAGCCGAACAAGCTGCGCCCATCTCCCGGAGGCCACGTGTGCCCCGCGTGATAGCGTTGACCTCTGGTCCTCCAGTCAACTATTTCATGGTGAGAAAACACCCTGAAACTTCTAGTGCCATCTGTAGGAACCCAAGAAGTACCCATGTCAAACAAATGCATCATCGAAATGGAATCAGCTTGCAATGGAGTAGGACGTATACCCCTCATCCATGAGGAGGGCGACGAAGTCCCACTCGAAAACGGGCACAGCCACACCATCGAGGGCACCGGCGAATCACGCTCGGTGACCCAAGAACAATTCCATCTCTTTGCCCAAGAGACGAACGCCCACTTACAAACGCTGGCAACAACCATCCAACAACTCGCGGGCAACCCACGCCTCCCAGAGGGGGCTCAGCGGCCATCCCGACCGTCGGGAGCACCGCCCCCCGCTGCGCTGGGCATGGTCGCTGACCACAGTAGCGAGGGCACCAACCCTGAACGACAGTTCACCATACCGATCTTCGTCCCGGTGCGATCCCTTACCCTCACCTCACTCTAGGATGATGTGGATGGATGGGCTGAATGGACTAGAGGTGAGTCGACAACGGCTTCGTCCAGACGACCACGCTCAACGTGCCGACGGTCACCTAGCCATTGGGCCGCCGAGGATCGGTGGGGTCGAAGTGGGAGCCCCGTCAAAGGAGGCATAGAGGCAGGGAGATCGTGACGAGAGAAGCGCTTGGCGACCAACGCCTACCCCAGTTGAGATGGGCGTCGAGCGGATTCACCCCAAACCCCAGTCAACTTGCCAGGGCAACTCGGCCCTCGCCTCGAAGTGCCAGTAGGCCATAGAGACCTGGGAGGCCCCAAGGACAACCGCTGCCCGTTAGTGAGGAGCATTACCGACCTGCGTGTACCATCCACGTTCAAGGTGCCACCCTTGGATAAATACGACGGTACGGGGGACCCGAAGGACCACGTGATGGACTGTGAAGGAGTCATGGCATTCTAGGGGGCCGACGACACCTTGATCTGTCGTGGCTTCTACTCCACCCTCTGGAAGTCTGCCAGGAATTGGTACTACAGCCTCCCCAACTGCTCCAGCAGCAACTTCCATGACCTCGCCCAGAAATTCTACAAGCAATTTATGGATGGCTGACAAATAAAGCCGGACTCAGAGCTTCTGTTCAATGTGATACAGAGGTTGGGCGAACCCCTAAGGATCTACATGCGATGATTCAACGTTGAGAGGCTGAATGTGGAGAGCGGCCCCGAGATGGTCGTGAAAACGACCCTGAAGAAAGGGATCCGACACAGGGGCCTAAAGAAGTCGCTGCACAACGCACCCACTAAGGACCTCCTTGATGTAATAGCCTGGGTGGGGCGTTACATACTGACAAAAGAGGCGTAAGCAGCGGAGGAAGGAGGTCTCCCCACAAAAGACAAGCGGGGCTCCAAACAGGACGAAAGCGAGCGCCGCGAGCTGGAAGACCACAAGCAGGAGAAGAAGGCAAGATGAAAGCAGCGCAAGGAGGAAGCACGACCCCCCAGGCTGAACGCTACTCAGGACGCCGTCCTAACGCATGCTCAGAAAGATGGCCACATCAGCAAGCTGCCCCCGAAGATGATGTTGAGTATTGATTCCCCGGATTTGGTTTTGGATGATGAGCAAACATAAATATCGTATACTAACTGTTTGTGAGCGCAGTTATGGAGATCGTCGTCAAAAGAATACGTATATCAAAAGCGACGTCTCAAGACTTCTCAATACACGTGATCGTGTGCCTGAAGCTTAGTTGAAGCTCAAGGAGCAATATTGAAGTTAAGAAGAATGAAGATTGAAGCTTCGAAGACGGTTCGTCATGTATTATTTATTGTCTTCTAGCTTCATAGATTAGAATGTTAAGCCTTGAGTAGGACTTACATTATTATCTTCATTTCGCTCATATCTTAGAGCTAGGTTTATTATAGAAGCCATTAGAAACCTTCCCAAAGCTTATCGCTTCTTCCCTCGGCTTCTAGTGCATCTTAGTTGGTTCAAGTATAGTCACCAACCGACTAGATGATGATCTAGTCGGTCGACAACTCTTCATGAACCGACTAGATGTCCTAACTCATTTCAACTCATTCCATGTTGATCAATTAGTCGGTCAAAGAAGAGTCACCGACCGACTAGATGACGATCTAGTCGGTTAGGAATTCTACTTAGACCGACTAGTTGAGCTTGCCTCTGTACTACCTGAGTTACTGTTTACAGTTAGTCGGTTCAAGAACATTCATCGACCGACTAGTTGTGAAACTAGTCGGTCAGCATTTGTTCTTAGACCGACTAGTGTAACCTATATTCAGCTACGTGCATTTCACTCTTAGTCGGTCAAAGAACACTCACCGACCGACTAGTTGGCAAACTAGTCGGTTGGAAGTCTTCTTAGACCGACTAGTTCATGTTGCCTGGAATTTCTTGTTTGGCTGTAAGCCTGTTAGTCGGTTCATGAAGAATAACCAACCGACTAGTTGGCAATCTAGTCGGTCAGTGATCCTTCTTAGACCGACTAGTCTGCTTCAGAATAGAGCAGTTGGAGCCTTTAATGACTCGAATTTTCCTCCCTCTCTCATCTATCCTATATATAGTTGGAGAGCTCTTTCATGGGATTAAAAAAAGGCTGATCAATTGAGATATTTGAGAATCAAAGAGGAGCCATTAAACTCCATTCCTAAGCTCTCTCTTCCTCACTAGAATCTCTCTCTCTCTTATTTCAAAAGAGAGATTCATTGATTGTGAGCCTTCCAAGCCAAGGAGCTTGATCCAAGGTCACCAACATCCACCTAGGACTCCATTGCTGGTCAATATCTTGGAGCTAGGGTTTGGTGCATTCTTCTTCTTTAAAATCCATCTTTGCCCTAATTTGGTAAGTATACTCAAGGCATAGGATTTTGTGGTAAGTGTTTCTTTATTTCATCGTATTTGATATTTAAGATTGTCTCTCGGTTGTGAGAGAGTGTGTGATCCCGGTTTGTGGGAGTCACATGTCATTTGTATGATTTGGTCTTGTGAAGGTTTTTCACAAGAATTCATAGTGCTAAATCTTGAGTTAGGGTTTCTAACTCAAGTATCCGGAGGGGATCCGGGTGGTTGGGACGTAGGATCACCGGGAACAGGTCGGGGAGACTTGGGTGGATCCGAACCCGTTACATGTTTTGTTTGCGTTTGTTAATTCTTGTTGATTGTTGTTTATTCCGCATTGTCATTTGTTTCTTGCACAATAATTAGGAATAACTATCTTGATTATTTTAAAGTACTATTCACCCCCCCTCTAGTACATGTGCAGTAGCTTCGCAGGGCACAACAATTGGTATCAAAGCCAATGTTAAAGCTACAAGGTCAAATCTATGACGAACAACGACTACAACGTCTTCAAGGATCGTCACGGATCGTCTTCTGTTATGGAAGGGCAATCATATGTCAGGCCTCCTCATTTCAACGGTACCAACTATGGGTACTGGAAATGCCGGATGGAAACCTTCCTCCGGAACGCTTCACTTTGGAGAGCCACATTGACAGAGTATGTCGAGCCTACAGAACAAGATTTCGCGAAGTGGACTACCGAGGAAGTCACCGCGGAGGTGGTCGCTCCGGGATGTGACCCAAAGAACGGTTGTAGTTTTACCGCAAGCGCACGGTATAGCGGCGAGCGGGTATCGAACACAGGGAGGACGAATGACCGTGCTTGCTCCTGATCAACCTGGCTATTTAAGAGTAGAGAGAATTGCCTTGGGCGATCCTGTCACAATCGTCAGACAAACGTGCAGAAATATCAAATCAAATAAAGAACGTCTAGGGAATGGGGAATTCCCGCTACTCACCGTATTTCATAAATGTGGTTCGTCGGTATCAAAATTGCTAGAATGAGAATTTGGATGAACTAGTTGCAACTGAATGTAGAACCAAGCTCACGCTCTCGCGCTGTTGCCGGTCTATAGCTATCCTAGGGTCGGGTCCAATCTCTTGCAAACCCTAGCCTAGGGAAGCTAGCATTAGGATCAACATCATCGTTCAATCATGCACCGAGTCCAATCTCTTGCAAACTCGGTCCACGATCTAGATTGAGATAGTTCCTACCCGTCCAATCTCTTGCAAACGGGTATCGGCACGGAATTGCAACCGGAGATCCTAGTATCGGTCCAATCTCTTGCAAACCGATACTTCGAAAATCCGACTCCAACCCAATTCGGATTTCTAGGGCTTCCTATCAAATTGGGATCCAATCTCTTGCAAATCCCAATTGATATGAATACCTAGCCACCCGTAGTAAATCGATCCCAATCTAATCCCTAATAGCTATTCTAGCTCAATTTCTACCAATTCAACACAAATAGGAAATAGGGCTTGTAGGGTTCATCCCCACGCCCCAAGACGTGGAGACTACTCACAAATCATAGCAATAGCACAAAAATAATCAATGAAATAGGCAATGGAATTCATCACAACAATGATATAAACAATAAAAATAGAGTTTTTGGGGAAGATAGATGCAAACCAATGTAGTTCTTCAATTAATCCAACAAAAATCCAAGTTTTTCCTCTTCTCCAATCACAAATAATAAAACCAAAAAGTAGTCTCAAAAAGCTGCAAAAAATCTAAGAGATTGCTCCCAAAACTAGGGTAAAAACAGGGCTTAAATAGCCCCAAAAATCGTCCAAAAATCCTGACCAAAACGCCCCTGCACAGCCTGTTTTCCGCAAATTTCGCTACAGGCAGCGCATCGCACTCGGCCGAGTGACAAAAGTCGCTCGGCCGAGTGAAAACCCTGTCGTTTTCCAGTAAGTCGGGGGCTTCAGGGGTCTTCAGTTCGGGGGCGGCTCGGCCGAGTGAGTTGTCGTCACTCGGCCGATGGCTTCACTGCACTCGGGCGGACGTGGTTTACCACTCGGCCGAGTGGGTCTTCTGAAGCTCAGGTGGCCGAAAAACAGTAACTTCGATATTTTGGAGGGGCTTCGTCTGGGCGCCACTCGGGCGGACGTGGTATCGTCACTCGGCCGATGTGGTCTCCGTCGCTCGGCCGAGTACACATGGAAATCGTGTCTGAACGGGTCGGCCGAGCAGTGTCTCGCTGGTCGGCCGAGTGGCTCCTCCACTCGGCCGAGTGGAACACAAAAAATGCCCATTCTGCTTATTTTGGCCTCCTCGTCGCTCCTGCGACGTCCATTCTTCTTCCGCTCCTCTCCAACAGCAAAATACCCCTCGGGGAGGTCGTCGGTGGCCGTCTAGAGTAAGCGCATCTCGAGATCACTCCTAATCGCGCCAAATCACCTGAAATGCGACAAAAACAACAAATCGTGAAAAGCATCACAATATCGTCGATATATCATGAAAAACATGATTTGGGCGATCTAAATGGCATGCAAACATGCGGAAAAAAGGTGTAAAATAAGGAGTGATCAAAATCCCCCAAGCTTGCCTCTTACTCGTCCTCGAGGAAGATAAGTAAAAGGCGAACCCGGTGGATTCGGAAAACGAAAACGGCGGAAAACGAAAAAATGAAAAACGAAGAAGAATGAAAACCAAATGAAAATAAAGAAAGAAAGAAAGAAAGAAGCGAAGAGGTAGGATGCTAGATCATTTTCTCAGGACGTGGGTTTCACTTACTCTTATAGCATGCATCGAGTGAGAAATACATGTCAAAGAATCTAATTTTGATATCATAGTATAATAGTGCAAGTAGAAAATAGAAAACCCACGAACAACGGTATAATCATGAAAAACGGAATAATTTTAAAATTAACATCGCCTGAATCATCTAAAGCGGTATACAAATCTCAGATCACACACTTTTCAATTGAACGCTTTCTATCTGGAGTATAAGAGTATCACACCATAGAATAGAGAGAATAGAAAAGTATGGATTTCATGAAATGAACGCTAGGCTTAGATTTTTGGATTTCGTAAAGCTAGAAACAATCTCACCGAGTATAGAATATTACTTAGCCTAGGTTGTCGTGCAATGTCAAGTAGTCACTCTCTCACACATCAATGGATCCCCTCTCCCAAGCTTATCTATAAGCGTGGTGGCACAAAAATATTTACATCCCCATTTTTATATAGCTCCAAAGGCAAAGAAGAGAAAGAAGAAAGAAAGAAAGTGAGATGGGATCTTTTATTGAGGATTTTTCCTCTCTTTTTTTTCTTTTTTTTTTTTCGAAATGAGCAATATATACACAATGATCCCAACTCAGAGAGAGATAATGATATACAGGAATGTTCTTCTCTCTTTTATTATATATATATTTTTTTTGGAAGAAGGGATTTGGAGCTAGGAATTAATAGCGGGGGAAATGCCATAAAATAGAATCACTAAGGGGAGATTCACCAATGATTTTTAAAAGTAGAGAAATGATGTTCAAGATTTGTGGAGAAAGAAATAAATATAACTCTCGGCTCACTCTATAAGACATGCACGACAACTTCAGCAGGGTAATCTAATCTACTCAGTTTCGATCACAAAAAAAAGCTAACTAATCCAGATATATCATAGCTAATCATCATTCAATCATCCTGAAGTGAAGTGTACAATTCATGCATATAGAAGTGATAAAGGAAAAGAAATCAGTACTCCAGATATAGGCATTCAATGCGTGAATCTTGGTGTGTTTTCTGTGATAGCATACATATGAATATTCAGGCTCAGCTAATAATAAAATTTCATCCATTTTCATGTGGAAAAAGTGTGGGTTACTACTCCTAAATGCAAAGCAAGTCATAGCATATGATATCAGAAATGAAATCTAAGACATGACAAATATAGCATAAATATAGAATAAGCTAACTCCACGTAGACATCATCACAGAAAATTCATCTCTAGCATGAGATGAAAAAAAAAAGAAGTAAAGATAAAAGAAAAATAGAACTATGCAATGCGGCACACAGGAAAATAAGAAAAACGTGATGCATGGCAAAATAAAAGAAAAATAATGAAAAATGAGTGCAAAAGTGAAAAACGGTGTGAAAAACTGAAAATAAAGGTGGCAAATCGAAAAAGAACGTGAGAACTCACTCCCCCAAGCTAAACGGCACAGTGTCCTCAATGTGCAAAGTGTGGCACACAGAGAGACAAGTAATGTGAGGGGCAAGTGAGGATGCATGCATGATGGGAAGAAAAAAGATAATAAAAGGAAAAATAAAGAAATGAAAATATGATGCGGAAATGATGCATGCACAGATAGGAGTGATACGAAAATAAATGCGGCACCAAAAACTCTCCCTCTCTCCCAAAAAAGATATATATAGATGCGATCAAAATGAGAATCCCAAGTAGATATGATATGATATGCACAAAAAGATATGATCAAAAATATAATCCCAAAATAAGTGAGGGGAGGGGGGGTGGACAAAAGTGCGTCAGGACCCAGCAGAGACGGGCAGCACAACGGCAGGAATGGATCAAGGCATCAAGAGTGCCTAAGAAGGCGGTGCCGCGCCGTCTCCGTCCTGAGGCGGAGGTCGTGAGGGTGGTGCTGGCTGGACAGGCTGCTGAGCTGGGGTGGGCGTGGAAGTGGAAGCAGGTCTAGTGTGTGTGGAAGTGTGTGTGGGAACCTGTTGGGTGGGTGGGGGTACGCGTGGGAGACGCTCCAGAACCTGTGTAAGGCAGTAGTGGATCTGGGGGATCAGCTCGAAGCGTCCAGCCATCGCAGATACGGTGGAGGACAGGGTCCTAAGGTCTCCTCTAAGACCACTCACCGCCAACTCAAGAGCACGTATGCTCTGCAGTACAGTGTCGGGCGGGGGTGGTGCAGAGGGACGCACCGGTCGGGGCTGCGCAGGGCGAGGCTGGCGTACGCGAGTGGAGTATGTAATGGGCTCAGCAGGGAAGGGGACAAAAGGTGCCGCGCCTGCAAAAGTGGGCCTGGCCTCAGTGTGAGGTCGGGGCGGGCGGTGAGAAGTGGAGGCAGCGGCAGCGAAAGAAGAGTACAAAAGCGGCTGCGAGGCGGCTAGAGAGGTCAGTGGCACAGAAGTGTGGACAGACGCCACGACGCTCTCAGAGAATACGGCAGCTGTGGAGACAGAGGACTCTACCGCTGGGGTGGAAGTGTGTGGACCAAAAGGCGCAACCCCAGCGGAGATCATGCTAGCCATGGTCTCCACGACCGTGGCGAACGAGGGCTCTCCACTCTCAACAAAGGTCTGCGGGCGCTCGGGGAGAGCGGAGCAAAGAGGCTCGACGGACAGAGGGCCGGAGGTGGTGGTGGGAGTGGTGGTGACAGCCTCGGAAGTGGTGGGGGTGGGCTCAGCTAAGGTGCTCCCGACACCGACAGCGGTGTCAGGAGCAGCGGAAACATCTGGTATGGGCTGAGGGGCCACAGGGTCAATGGGCTCGGTAGCAGGGTCGGCAGGGTGTGCAGCAGGGTCTACAGGGGGAACGGGGGCCTGCTCGGCCTCCTCGGCCTCGAGCAAGTACGCAGCGGGGATGAGGACATCCATGGCAGGGAGCCAGTCAACGTGGGCCGGTGCAATCTGGGTCCGAGCTGGGCTCGGGAGAATCATGTAGTCGGCACCGAAAGGGCCGTGCAACCAGACCCAGTGACGCTCACCATGCGGACGAAGCATCTTCATCCGGGCCATAACATCTATCGACAAAGAGGTAGGGCCCGGGACGCGTCGCAAGTCGTCGGGGAAGTCCTCGCCGGTCATAAGAGCCAGCAAGGTAATCAGGCCGCCGCAGCATATCGGTGAGCGAGCGCCCACCGATACAATGATGCGGTCTAAGTACCATGCCGCGATATCGATCACGACGGCGGGGACAAGCTCATCTCCATCCCTAGATAGAGCTCTGGGACGTGTCATCGCGTAGAGCATGTAAAGCTCTGGCGTAGACATCGTGCCCGGCTCATATCTGGCAAAAAATGTCGTCGCCATAAGGCGCTGAGCAATGCGAAGGCATGGATGTACGATGGCCGAGGCCTTGGCCCTACTAGGGTCAAAGGCGGCGTGGAGACCCGTGATACGTGCCCAGAAGGCACCGGCATCGAAAGAGGGTGGAGGGATATGTGTGGGGCCGTAACCGCGATCGGCTCCGGGGACGGCGGGCCAAGAGAAAAATGCTCTCATCATATCGAGAGTGACCTGGCACTCTCGATCCATGAACCGGAATGAGCATCCCTCATCGGTCCGGGCGATCGAACTCAAAACCTCAAGTGTCGGGCGGGTAAAAGTATCCGCCGACACCTGGAAAAAATCTCGCCAGCCCACGTTGTCGTACAACGTGAGCATCCCCTCAAGTACCCCCAGGCGTCCTAGGTCAGCGAGGTGTGCAAACCTGGAGGGTACGATCGAGCGCTGGGAGATACGCTCGAAGACGGTGCGGTGTGCGTCGTCTCGGAACGTAATCCCGAGCGGCCCGACCAGTGGAGCCGGTGGTGGTGCCTGTGGATCGGCAGGGAGAGGCTGTGCGGGCTGTGGGTGCACTGCAGGCTGTGCGGGGTGTGCGGGGCCTGCAGGCTGTGCTGGGTGGACGGCGTGTGTGGGGGAAGGAGGAGGAGGAGACTCTTCCGCCTCGTGGGCGGGGCCGGCGTCATCCGACCTCTTCCGCTTAGCGGAAGGTCTCCTCGTCCGCGGCCGTGTCCGGGGCGGTATATCGGCCCCGAGCGCGCCGAAAAGTGAAAAAGTGTGGCGTGTGCAAAAAGAATGGAAAGAGTGTACCAAAACACGCCGCGAGTGCTAAGCAGTGGAAGCGTGCGAAGTCCGCACCTCCACGAAGTCCAAAACAGCCCGTAGAAGCTCCCCTAGGCTCCCCTAAGCTCCAAAAAGCAACCTGCGCATGAAAAAGCGATATCAGCGAGTAATAATCAAAATGTATGGAGCAATAGGGGTATAACAGATAGATATGGGAATTGATTCGGGTTAGGGGTTCGATTAATACACGGATCCTCGAAAAATACGCAAAAAGAGGAGAAAACGGGCAAATCAAGCTATACCGGAGGCGATCGGAGACGAGGCCGCCGGCGGCGACTCGGGCGGGGTGCGGCGATGGTCGGCCGGCGGTGGCTGGCCGAGCGGCGGCGCGCGCGGGCTTGGTCGGGCGAGTGGGGGCTGGGTGAAGCGAGATCGGGCGAGGGTAGCTGAGGGGGCGCGAGCGGATTTGGGATTTGCGATTTCGAAATCCGCGCCCCCCTCGCCACTTATATAAAAGAAAGTTACGACTCGGCTGAGTGACGTTCTCACTCGGCCGAGCGAGGCAATAGAAATTTTCTCCCCGATATCGCTTCGGCCGAGTGGCTTTGCCAGCCTCGCCCGAGTGGAGTAAGTCCATTCGGCCGAGTGACTCAAGCTACTCGGCAAGACTCGCCCTAGGAGGGTATCCGTTTTACTCGGCCGAGTGAACAAATGTACTCGGCCGAGTAGCAGTTATATCGAAATCAAGAAAATAAACAGAGAGTTGGGTTCAGCAGACTTCCCTCGTTCGTGAGCGGCTCGGCCGGACGAACTTGTGTACTCGGCCGAGTGACTAGTATACTCGGCCGAGTGAGCCTTAATTTCTGCTGTTTGTCTTTGTTTTGGCTCTAAACTCTGTCTTTCTTTCTCCAGTCGATTTCATCCTCCTCCTGAGCGTCGAGCGCCTTCTTGGGGCGCTCCTCGTCGTCTCGTTCATCCTCCTCATGATGGATATACCTATCTCCTCTCCTGTCAAGAAAAATAGGACCCGTTATCACGAAATTTTTGGTCGAATGACTCAAAACACTAAAAATTTCTAAAACGAAAATAAAGAAAAAGTAAAAATAAAGCAAAAACCGTCGGGTTGCCTCCCGACAAGCGCTCGTTTTAGGTCGTGAGCTCGACCCCCTATAATTTTCAATCAATACGGGATGTTTGGTGCATATGAGATGCACCCGTCAAACTTCCCGGGGAGCGCGCTTGGATTTGGACGTGGCGGCGTAGCGTTGTCCCTCGGAGGTCTCCTATCTCGAATAGTGTTGGGGGGAGGCTCCCCCAAGCTAGCATTTGCCCCGGTCAACGGCTTAACCGGCGATGCCGATTTCCGTACCGGCGGGGCTTTCCTTGGAGACTTTAATTTTGAGAGCTTGCAGAGCTCTCGAATCCTTGCGACATCAGCGTCGCCTTCATCTTCATCAGCGGAGAAGTCGGGGGAATCGTCTTTGTTCTCTTCATCTTGGCCTAGATCCGGGCCTTCTTCAAATTCTTCATCAAAAAGAGCGCCGATTGAGTGAGGAATCGCCTCCTCTATCACCTCATCAAGGAGGTCCATGTAATCAAGCTCCTCGTGGTAAGGCATGTGCTTCATTGCCTTAGGAATGTGGAGCTCCACCTCGATGTTGCCGACGTTTAAAGTAAGTGTACCTTCGCGCACGTCGACGATGACTCCGGCGGTGGCGAGGAATGGGCGCCCAAGTATCAATGAGGTGTCTCCCTCCTCCTTAACGTCCATGATGACGAAGTCACATGGCAAGCATATTCCACCCGGGGCTTGAAGTGGGATGTCTTCGGCAATCCCCACCAGCCTTGTTATCCGTCCATCGGCTAATTGAATGCGCATGTCGGTGGGTTTCAACTTTGTCCCGGTGTTAAGCTTTAAGAACATGGAGATGGGCATGAGACTCAGACTAGCCCCAAGATCGACCAACGCCTTTTGAAGAGGCACGCCGCCCAAGGTGCAAGGAATCCGAAAACTCCCCGGATCTTTAAATTTTACCGGCTCCTTCTCTCTCTTGGTGAACCAAGAGCCCTCCTCGGCTAGCATGATCTTCTCCTTCCTTTTCCTCCCCGAAATCAAGTCCTTCAAGAATTTAGCATACGTGGGTGGGGATCTCGACGATGGCGTCAAGGAAGGGGATGTTAAGGCTAACTCCTCTTAGATACTCGAGGAACTTCGCTAGCCTTTTCTCCATTTTCGCTTTCGCTAGTCTTTGGGGGAATGGGACCGGTGGCATGAAGCGCCTTTCCTCAATCAATTTTTCCGCTCTAGATTTCTCCTTGTCTTGTGGCTCCTTCTCCTTTTCAACCTCAACTACCGGCTCTACCGGCTCCAAGCTTTCCTCCACGGCCTCCTCGGTAGGAATCATAGCGGGGGTGGTGTCCTTCCCGCCTCTAGTAGTAACGGCAACTACGGCATTGATGTGGCCCGTGTTGCCCCGTGGGTTTTGCTCCGGTTGCGCCGGCAATCTTTGAGTGTTCCGATTGAGCAACGTCAATTGCTCCGATATTTGAGCCACTACGGTATTAAGAGATTCTTGCCCCGCCTTCAAAGTAGCATTCACCTTATTTTGCTCGACCATGAACGCCTCCACTCTAGCTTCGAAGTCGGATCGTTGTGGAGCTTATGGAGGGTTTTGATTTTGATTCCTCCACCCTTGGTTGTATCCGGGAGGCCTATATGGTGGAACTTGTTGCTTCGGTTGAAAGTTTTGTTGAGTAGGCCCCCTCGGTGGATAGTTTTGTCGTTGGGGTGGTGGTGGTCGAGCTTGTTGAGGCGGTGATTGTGGCGGGTTCAAGGCTCCTTCATTGTTGGCGTAGGAGAATCCCGGATGATTTCTTGCGGCCGGATTGGACCAATACCCTTGGTTCCCTGCAACATATTGTATTTGCTCCAAGGATCCTTCTCCTTGCTCTCCTCCCGCGTACATGGCTTGAGATTGGTCTTGCCAATCACACATTTGGTTGGTCGGCGCGGAGGTGGAAGGTGCTCCTTGGGGCTCCGTGATGAACTTCTCCAATCTCTCCACCACCTTGTGGAGAGAATCAAATTTGCTCGTGAGCTCCGCTACGGCCTTCGCCTCGTAGATGCTAGTTGGCTTTAAGGAGGATGTGGAGTGTCCTCGCTCATCGCCCCATTGTTGGTTATTTGAGGCCATCTCCTCAATTAGGGCCGTAGCTTCCTCGGGAGTCTTTGACAAGATTGCACCATTCGCCGCGGCATCAATAATTTGCTTGGTCCCCGGTTGGAGACCGTTGTAGAAGCTATGAACTAGCTCCCAATCCTCTATACTGTGGTGCGGGCATTGATGCTGCAAATCCTTAAAACGCTCCCATGCTTCATAGAGCGTCTCCTGTGGTCCTTGCTTGAAGGACATGAGAGCGCTCCGGATCTTCACCGTCTTGGATGGCGGATAAAATTTGTCAATAAATGCACTCGCCAACTCGTCCCAAGTGGTGAAGACACCCTCAGCTTGCGTCCTCAACCAATAGAGTGCCTTGTCCTTTAGCGTAAAGGGGAAGAGACGCAGTCTGATAGCATCGTTGGAGACCCCCGGCATCTGGAATGTGGCGCACTTCGACAAGAATAGTTGGATGTGGTAGTGGGGGTTCTCATGTGCGTTCCCATGAAATGGGTCTTGTTGCATCAAAACCACCAATCCAGTCTTTAGCTCGAAGTTCTTGTCAGCCGCCAACCCCGGCATGGCAATGGATGAGGTGGTAGAAGAAGTCTTAGGCCGAAGCCTATCTCGAATAGAGATTATCCTTCCATCCTTGCCGCCAATTCTTCAGGAGTTTCCGGGTTGGTCATACACCTCCCTTCCGGATCTTGTCTCTTTTCCGCTCTAAGTCTCCGCGCGGTACGTTCGATCTCGGGATCAAATAATAAGTCTTCTGGGTCCGCCGTAGATCTCGTGTTCATGCACAGGGGAAACAGAGTTTCAAAGAAATGATTAATACCGTGGAAGGGTTAGGCAAGAAATAAGAAATAAAAATAATGATAATAATAAAAAGAAAAAGAATAGCTAGGGTGAATAAGAATCAAACGCAATCGCCTCCCCGGCAACGGCGCCAAAAACTTGGTCGCTCCGGGATGTGACCCAAAGAACGGTTGTAGTTTTACCGCAAGCGCACGGTATAGCGGCGAGCGGGTATCGAACACAGGGAGGACGAATGACCGTGCTTGCTCCTGATCAACCTGGCTATTTAAGAGTAGAGAGAATTGCCTTGGGCGATCCTGTCACAATCGTCAGACAAACGTGCAGAAATATCAAATCAAATAAAGAACGTCTAGGGAATGGGGAATTCCCGCTACTCACCGTATTTCATAAATGTGGTTCGTCGGTATCAAAATTGCTAGAATGAGAATTTGGATGAACTAGTTGCAACTGAATGTAGAACCAAGCTCACGCTCTCGCGCTGTTGCCGGTCTATAGCTATCCTAGGGTCGGGTCCAATCTCTTGCAAACCCTAGCCTAGGGAAGCTAGCATTAGGATCAACATCATCGTTCAATCATGCACCGAGTCCAATCTCTTACAAACTCGGTCCACGATCTAGATTGAGATAGTTCCTACCCGTCCAATCTCTTGCAAACGGGTATCGGCACGGAATTGCAACCGGAGATCCTAGTATCGGTCCAATCTCTTGCAAACCGATACTTCGAAAATCCGACTCCAACCCAATTCGGATTTCTAGGGCTTCCTATCAAATTGGGATCCAATCTCTTGCAAATCCCAATTGATATGAATACCTAGCCACCCGTAGTAAATCGATCCCAATCTAATCCCTAATAGCTATTCTAGCTCAATTTCTACCAATTCAACACAAATAGGAAATAGGGCTTGTAGGGTTCATCCCCACGCCCCAAGACGTGGAGACTACTCACAAATCATAGCAATAGCACAAAAATAATCAATGAAATAGGCAATGGAATTCATCACAACAATGATATAAACAATAAAAATAGTGTTTTTGGGGAAGATAGATGCAAACCAATGTAGTTCTTCAATTAATCCAACAAAAATCCAAGTTTTTCCTCTTCTCCAATCACAAATAATAAAACCAAAAAGTAGTCTCAAAAAGCTGCAAAAAATCTAAGAGATTGCTCCCAAAACTAGGGTAAAAACAGGGCTTAAATAGCCCCGAAAATCGTCCAAAAATCCTGACCAAAACGCCCCTGCACAGCCTGTTTTCCGCAAATTTCGCTACAGGCAGCGCATCGCACTCGGCCGAGTGACAAAAGTCGCTCGGCCGAGTGAAAACCCTGTCGTTTTCCAGTAAGTCGGGGGCTTCAGGGGTCTTCAGTTCGGGGGCGGCTCGGCCGAGTGAGTTGTCGTCACTCGACCGATGGCTTCACTGCACTCGGGCGGACGTGGTTTACCACTCGGCCGAGTGGGTCTTCTGAAGCTCAGGTGGCCGAAAAACAGTAACTTCGATATTTTGGAGGGGCTTCGTCTGGGCGCCACTCGGGCGGACGTGGTATCGTCACTCGGCCGATGTGGTCTCCGTCGCTCGACCGAGTACACATGGAAATCGTGTCTGAACGGGTCGGCCGAGCAATGTCTCGCTGGTTGGCCGAGTGGCTCCTCCACTCGGCCGAGTGGAACACAAAAAATGCCCATTCTGCTTATTTTGGCCTCCTCGTCGCTCCTGCGACGTCCATTCTTCTTCCGCTCCTCTCCAACAGCAAAATACCCCTCGGGGAGGTCGTCGGTGGCCGTCTAGAGTAAGCGCATCTCGAGATCACTCCTAATCGCGCCAAATCACCTGAAATGCGACAAAAACAACAAATCGTGAAAAGCATCGCAATATCGTCGATATATCGTGAAAAACATGATTTGGGCGATCTAAATGGCATGCAAACATGCGGAAAAAAGGTGTAAAATAAGGAGTGATCAGGAGGTAAGTAATGCCAAGGCGATGAATGCCTTGTAATGTGTGTTGGAGCCCGAAGACTTCAACAAGATATGCACATGTAAGAGTGCATATCAAGTATGGAACCAACTCCTCATCTTGCACGAAGGAACGAGCACGGTAAAAGATTCTAAACTCGTTGTCGCTAACAAAGAGTTTGAGTTGTTTCACATGGAACAGGGTGAAACTATGAAGGACTACTATGCTCGCTTCGTGGAAATTTCCAACGAATTGGAAGCTCTTGGGAAGATCTACACCCAAAAGGAGAAAGTCGCGAAGATTATTGACGGACTTCCTTCTTGTTAGGAAAAGCGTACCTTCGCCATCGAGGAAGGTAACGATATGAATAAATATACCGTCGTTCAATTAATGGGTACCTTGTTGTCTTACGAGGTACGCAAGGAAAGTAAGATCAAGATGAAGGAGAAGATGAAAGCGTACTTGAAGCAAGACGAGCCAAAGAAAAAGGCGATTGCATACAAGGCCGCTCCATCTACCGATGATGAAGAATCGGAAGAAGAGTTGGACATGGAAGCTTTGGCCGACTTGGCAAAGAAGTTCAACCGATTCTTCCGACAAGGTAAGTTGAAGAGTAAATCAAAATTTATTTCAACTAATGCTTCTACTCCCGTGTGTTATAAATGCAATAAGCCAGGACATATCAAGCCGGATTGTCCTCTATACAAACACAAGGAGAAGCGGAAGGCATCCAAGCACGACAAGTCAAGAAGGCACAAGAAAGGACTTGTAGGCACCTTCACCGACTCTGACTCCTCAAGTGGAGAATCGGACGATGAAAGAGTGGAGAAAGCACAGACGTGCTTCATGGGAAAAGAGGAACGTGTTCAAGAGACCTTCTCCGATGAGAGCGAAGATGAAAGCGAGGATGGAAGCGAGGATGAAGGCGAAGAGGTAACTATAGATGAACTTAGATTAGCCAACGAACAACTTTGGAATAAGTTTTGTAATTTGGCTACTAAATTTATTAAGACTAAAAATGAGCTAGATAGTCTTAAAAACTCGCCTAAGCCCATCATCGTCAACAACGACACCGTTATTGAAGTTTGAAATGAGATTGTAAATCTCAAATCTCAACTTGAACATGTTCATGTCGAGGATTCGGATGAACATGTGATAGCGGATTTGACGTCTCAAAACTCAACTTTGAGTATTGAGAATAAAAATCTCAAATCACGTGTTTGTGCACTCGCATCGCAAGTGTCCACCTTGGATGCTTCTTTGCATTCTCTCACCGAGAAGTATGAATGCACAGTAGGTCGAATTCATGAATTCAATAAAGGTAAAAGACATTTGGATAATATCCTAAATGACTTACTTCCTGCCAATCATCACATTGGCTTGGGGTATAAGATGGGAGATTCATCCAAATCGTCCGCCACCTTTGTTAGGCCATCTTCCGAAACTTCTACTAGTGGGAGTAAACACTTCATGGGTAGTTCTTCTACCAATGGTGCTTTCGCTAGGTACACACTCCCATTTGGAAAGAACCCCACTTTGGGTGGACCTCCAAAGAAGGGTCATGCTTTCATGTATACCATGCCACGTAGGAACACACATCCTACTCCACATGTTAGCACATATGATGATTTTTATGCTCCGCATCCACGAACACGTGCACACCATGTGAGACACACTCATGCACGTGTTCCACCACAAGCATATGTCCATCCACATTCTCATATGAATAATTATCATCATGCACCATTGCATCACATTCCATATACCTATCCACAACATGCATCACATAGAAATCAACAACGTATGCATGTTCCCAATAGGATTAGGACTCCCAAGAAATACACTATTTGGGGTCCGAAGAACACAAGCATGTATAATAAGGATTTGTATGTGCAATCGTTTATTAATGATGTTATTTTAAATGATGATTATGTTGGGAAATCACGGTCCTCGTGGACTTGGTTTCCGAAGGGTTAGTTTCCTTTGACCCTTCATTGATTGGTACCATAAGCTTAATTTCATTTTATGGGTACCAACGCAATTGTGGTAAGTATTGGTTTATATTCTTTTTATTTTTTTACATATTGGTTTTTGATGTGCATATTTGATTGAAACCTAAATTCATATTGAATTTGAATTTAGTTAAGGTATGGGTTACATTTAATTTGGATTTAGTTCGCTAAATTTATTGCCTAACCCATAGGATCCAAAAAGATTTTTGGATACCAAAATGATACTTTCTAGGTTCAATCCACCATGGGATACCAACCCTACCATGAGTTGATGGTGCTTAAGTGATGCACCAAAGTAGGGGGAGCTTAATGTTGTAAGTACATTCTTACATTTGATATACATTTAGTATCCATGTAGGTTGATTGCATGCTTTATTAGAATATCTACATTGGTATCATTTTGTTTCAATTAGTATGCTAGAATTGTGTATGCCATAGTTCTATGATGTACTATCTATGTTTGGCATAACACTTTTGCATGTTACTCTTGGTATCATATTTGCTACATTTGGTTTTCACATTGGATTTTTGTCTCTGATGTTGATTTCGTCGCTCGACGATTAACTTGGTTAAATAGAATTGGTTCTATGAAATCATAGAATTGTTTTCCATGCACTATTTAACTAAGAATGTTGATATTGGAGAGTATATTTCATAACTCAATAAGTGAAATTAATTTGAGTTTTGGAGATTTCGATTTTCGCCTATGGTTTGATGATTTCGTATTTCGATTTTCGCTTATGGCTTGATGATTTCGTATTTCGATTTTCGCCTATGGCTTGATGATTTCGTATTTCGATTTTCTCCTATGGCTTGATGGTTTCGTTTTTCGATTTTCGACTATGGTCAAGTTGGCACGCTTTGATTTTCTTGGGTATTTTACTTTCGTGACATTTGAACCGTGGTCGTATTCTTCGACTCCCATGCTTCTATTTTTTAGCCATTGTAATCTTGTCGTTGATCTCCTCCCGCTCTTTTTGCTAATGCCAAAGGGGGAGAGAATTAATTATGACAATGTGCTAACTGATAATTCAAAGCAATTTACCATGAATCTAATTTGATATGTTAGATTCAGGGGGAGTGAAGATATAAAAATGGATTTAGATCCTATATGTCAATAATTGGTTCATATTTCATGTCTTCCTCGTCTGCATGATGCGTATGATTAATATTTAATACGAGACTAACGTGTCATCAATGCAGGGGGAGTAAGTAAATTTCTTATTGAATCATTATTATTGATTATTATTTATGTTGGTTTGTCATCACCAAAAAGGGGGAGAATGTTGATTATTGATTCCCTGGATTTGGTTTTGGATGATGAGCAAACATAAATATCGTATACTAACTGTTTGTGAGCGCAGTTATGGAGATCGTCGCCAAAAGAATACGTATATCAAAAGCGACGTCTCAAGACTTCTCAATACGCGTGATCGTGTGCCTGAAGCTTAGTTGAAGCTCAAGGAGCAATATTCAAGTCAAGAAGAATAAAGATTGAAGCTTCGAAGACGGTTCGTCATGTATTATTTATTGTCTTCTAGCTTTATAGATTAGAATGTTAAGCCTTGAGTAGGACTTAAATTATTATCTTCATTTCGCTCATATCTTAGAGCTAGGTTTATCATAGAAGCCATTAGAAACCTTCCCGAAGCTTATCGCTTCTTCCCTCGGCTTCTAGTGCATCTTAGTTGGTTCAAGTATAGTCACCAACCAATTAGATGACGATCTAGTCGGTCGGTAACTCTTCATGAACCGACTAGATGTCCTAACTCATTTCAGCTCATTCCCTATTGATTAATTAGTCGGTCAAAGAAGAGTCACCGACCGACTAGATGACGATCTAGTCGGTTAGGAATTCTACTTAGACCGACTAGTTGAGCTTGCCTCTGTACTACCTGAATTACTGTTTACAGTTAGTCGGTCCAAGAACATTCATCGACCGACTAGTTGTGAAACTAGTCGGTCAGCATTTGTTCTTAGACCGACTAGTGTAACTTATATTCAGTTACGTGCATTTCACTCTTAGTCGGTCAAAGAACACTCACCGACCGACTAGTTGGCAAACTAGTCGGTTGGCAAGTCTTCTTAGACCGACTAGTTCATGTTGCCTGGAACTTTCTTGTTTGGCTGTAAGCCTGTTAGTCGGTTCATGAAGAATAACCGACCGACTAGTTGGCACTCTAGTCGGTCAGTGATCCTTCTTAGACCGATTAGTCTGCTTCAGAATAGAGCCGTTGGAGCATTTAATGACTCGAATTTTCCTCCCTCTCTCATCTATCCTATATATAGTTGGAGAGGCTCTTTCATGGGATTAAAAAAGGCTGATCAATTGAGATATTTGAGAATCAAAGAGGAGCCATTAAACTCCATTCCTAAGCTCCCTCTTCCTCACTAGAATCTCTCTCTCTCTCTCTCTCTCTTATTTCAAAAGAGAGATTCATTGATTGTGAGCCTTCCAAGCCAAGGAGCTTGATCCAAGGTCACCAACATCCACCTAGGACTCCATTGCTGGTCAATATCTTGGAGCTAGGGTTTGGTGCCTTCTTCTTCTTCAAAATCCATCTTTGCCCTAATTTGGTAAGTATACTCAAGGCATAGGATTTTGTGGTAAGTGTTTCTTTATTTCATCGTATTTGATATTTAAGATTGTCTCTTGGTTGTGAGAGAGTGTGTGATCCCGGTTTGTGGGAGTCACATGTCATTTGTATGATTTGGTCTTGTGAAGGTTTTTCACAAGAATTTCATAGTGCTAAATCTTGAGTTAGGGTTTCTAACTCAAGTATCCGGAGGGGATCCGGATGGTTGGGACGTAGGATCACCGGGAACAAGTCGGGGAGACTTGGGTGGATCCGAACCCGTTACATGTTTTGTTTGCGTTTGTTAATTCTTGTTGATTGTTGTTTATTTCGCATTGTCGTTTGTTTCTTGCACAATAATTAGGAATAACTATCTTGATAATTTTAAAGTACTATTCACCCCCCATCTAGTACATGTGCAGTAGCTTTGCATGGCACAACAGATGAAGGGTAGCAGAAGGGACGAGGAAAAATACTGCAGATACCACAAAGAAAATGGTCACGACACTGACGAATGCTGGTACCTGAAGAAAGACATAGACCAGCTGATCAGTTGAGGGCACAGAAGAACTTTGTCAACGCCTCAAAGACAACCCCCGGAGAGGGGACGTCTAAATAGATGAACAAAGGAAAAAAAAGGTGAATGTCGTCCAGACAGCTTTGCACATTATCGAGTGAGAAGGCGGGACAATCAGCCGCAGCTCCTCCCCCCAGGCGAGACTAGCTCGCCATTATCTTCCCCCTTTTCCCTTTCAAATATATTCCTGGTTCAAAGAATGAAATGCATGTTCGTACTGAAGCAACCGTGTTTCTTCCTGCTCTGCCACAGCGAACCTCACGATCGACCATAAGGCTGGGGCAACTCCCCCAGCAAAACGATCACTCCGATCACCCGTAAGGCTGGGGACAAATCCCCCAGCAGGCCGATCGCTCCGATCATCCGTAAGGCTGTGGTAACTCCCCCGGTAGGCCGATCGCTCCGATTGTCCATAAGGCTGTGTGCAACTCCCCCAGCTGGCCGATCACTCTGATCATCCGTAAGGCTGGGGCAACTCCCCCAGCAGGCCGATCAATCCGATTGTCAGTAAGGTTGGAGAAAACTTCCACAGCAGGCCGATCCCAACGATCGACCGTAAGGTTGGGGGAAACTCCCCCAGCGGGTCGATCACTCCGATCATCCGTAAGGCTGTGGAAAACTTCACCAGCAGGCCGATCACAACGATCGACCATAAGACTGGGGACAACTCCCCCAGCAGGTTGATCACTCCAATCGTCCGTAAGGCTGGGGCAACTCCCCTAACAGGCCGATTGCCCCGATCGCCTGTAAGGATGGGGGCAACTCCCCCAGCAGGCTAATCACAATAATCGACCATAAGGCTGGGGCAACTCCCCCAGCAGGAAGATCACTCCGATCGACCATAAGGCTGAGGGCAACTCCCCCCTAGCAGGACGATCACTCTGATCGACTGTAATGCTGGGGTAACTCCCCCAGTAAGCCGATCACTCACGATCGACCATAAGGCTAGGGCAACTTCCCCAGCAGGCCGATCACTCCAATCTCCATAAGGCTGTGAAAAACTCACCCAGCAGGCCGATCGCTCCGATCGACCAAAAGCCTTGGGGTAACTCTCACAGCAGGTCGATCGCTTCGATCGCCCGTAAGACTGGGGAAAACACCCCTAATAGGCCGATCGCTCTGATCGCCCGTAAGGCTGGGGCAACTCCCCCAACAGGCCGATCGCTCCAATCGTCTGGAAGGCTAGGGGAAACTCCCCTAGCAGGACGATCGCTTCGATCGGCCTGCTAGGGGAGTTGATCTCCCATAAGATTAGGGGCAACTCCCCCAGTAGGCCGATCACTCCGATCACCCGTAAGGCTGGGGGCAACTCCCCCAGCGGGCCGATCGCTTAAGATCGACCATAAGACTGGGGAAACTCCCCCAGCAAGTCGATCACTTCGATCGCCCGTAAGGCTGAAGGTAACTCCCCCAGCAAGCGGATCGCTCCGATCGACCATAAGGCTGGGGGCAACTCTCCTAGCAGGCCGATCACTCCGATCGCCCGTAAGGCTGGGGTCAACTCCCCCAGCATGCCGATCACAACGATTGACCATAAGGCTGGGGGCAACTCCCCCACCAGGCCGATCACTCCGATCGACCATAAGGCTGGGGCAACTCTCCCAGTAGGCCGATCACTCTGATCGCCCGCAAAGCTGGGGGCAACTCCCCCAGCAGGCCAATAGCTCACGATCGACAGTAAGGCTGGGGCAACTCCCCCAGCAGGACGATCTCTTCGATCGCCCGTAAGGCTGGGGCAACTTCCCCAGTAGGCCGATCGCTCCAATCAACCATAAGGCTGGACGCAACTCCCCCGGTGGGCCGATCGCTCCGATCGCCCTTAAGGCTTGGGAAAACCCCCAACAGGCGATCACTACGATCATCCACAAGGCTGGGGGCCATTCCCCCAGTGAGCCAATCACCGCAATAGGACGATGACTCCGCCGACAAAAAGAAAGCCTCCCGCTACTCAAAACCAGCGAGCCGCCTCGACATGAACAGCAGGAGGGGGGCCAACAAAGAGTCAGAGGCACAATCCCAGAAAACACTTGACAAAAGTACGGCAGCGCACAAAAAGGTAAAAATTTTAGAGGAAATGAGTTATCTTTTGCATTTAAAAAAGTTCCTTTTTTACATGAAAGGGGACAAAAATGGGGGTACATCGCCTACAAAGCTGGGGCCCAAGAAGAGGCATCCCCAGGGGCCTCACCTTGCCCCGATCGAACAGGCTCCTCGGGACCGGTCGGGGGTCGGGGAAGCGTCTGCCGGACCCCCTCCTCGAACCCTAAGAAACCCGTCCCGAAAGGCCCCCACGATCCTCGGGGCCATGATGTCTTCATAGGCCTGGAACGCCCCCGGAGGGATTCCATGATCCTCGGTGACAGGACCTCCTCGTAACCCCTCTCCACATCCTCGACTAGTCGGGCAGGGTTCGCTTGTCGAAGGGCACCCAGCTCAGCCCAAAAGCTCGTTCCTCTCCCGACGGAACGTCTCCTCCACCTCCTGAGCGAACTCTCGGCAGTCGCTAGATCCTCCTTCAAGCTCCTCACCTTGGTTGTGAGCTCGTTAACCCAACGTTGCAAACGACGAGCCTCCGAATGGGCCTCTTGGGATGCCTTCTCGGTCGTCTCAGCCCTCAGGCGCTCCTATACCAAGGCCGCCTCGAGACCATCCACCAGCTCTGAGTGACGCTGTGTCTCTACGGCCATCGTGGCAGCCTGCAAGACAGAAGGGATAAGCAAAGACAGCTGCAAAATGGAGTTGGAAGCAAGAGAAAGACCAGCCTGTTAGATATGCCACACCAGAGAGTTTGCTAAGCGATCGGGGTAGATCCTCTCCAAAAAAAGAGCAGTCCCTCGGGAGGACGGAGCCCTGCGCCAGCTGGACAGCCACTTCTCGATCGGTGAAGACCGACCCTCCGGATGGGACCTCTGGGCCAGCCTCAAACATGGACAGGGTGCCCTGCGTCAACCGAAGACTGCTCGGCGTGGCTGACAGAGGCGGTCACCTCCACCAACGGGAGGGTCGCCCCTGAGATGATCAGCGATTCAGGCACTGCCGAGGGCCTGCTCTCCCCCTTCTTCTTCTCCTCCTCTTCAAGCCCTCCAGACTTCGCGCTTACTTTCTCCCTTGCGTTCCCAGCCAGGGTTCAGGAGACATGCCCTGTGCCCCCGGCAGTCCCCTTAACACGGGCGAAACTGTGGTTATCACCGACCAAGTTCCCTGTTGTGGGGGAATTGACGACAACCCAGGGCGGTGGCATGGTGACGATTTCCGGCTCCAGCCTCCCCACCGCGACGTCAACCACACTGTTCTCTTCCTCCACCGTGCGCCGAAGCGCGTGGCCAGAAGGATTTCCATGCCAGCTATTGGCTCCCCGACGAATAAGTTTGCACACGTCGCGGCTGAACTCTCAACCCGTCATCTCTGCAAAAAAGGAAGATCAGGGTAAGCAAAGAAGAAGGGCAGAAGGAAAAAGTTCCTACCCGAGGACCAAATGACATTCTTGAGGAGGAGGTCATCCAACAACGGCCAGATCAACCTCTCCACCAGTGGTAATGACGATAAAAGCCTGACCGTAGCCTGATCGGCCTCGGAGAGGGACAATGTCAAGTCATACCGACACAGGCTCCCCCAACAGGTCAGAATCACAGGTCTCCTGGAAAGGTCACAAACACATAGTCTCTGCTCCAGTCGCCAACCCAACAGGGCAAACCTAACAGACACTCCCTCCCCATCGGGAGCGGATGTGCTACCAAGACCCCTGGCCAACCAACCGGACCTGGAAGTAATAAAAGAAGAGGGGCAGGATCGGCTCCAACTCATGCGCATGGAAAATCATGATGAATCAGACTAATACTACGATCGAGTAGGGGATCAGCTGACACGGGGCCACGACCAAAAACTCCAACACCTGGATAACAAAAGGGTGGAGAGGGAAGCGGAGCCCCATAAGAAACATCTCGACGTACACGCTGACTTCGTGGCTCCTTGGAAAACAAATCCTCTCGTCGACAAAGGGAATCCGAACGTTATACGGGTGGCAAAGGTACTTCGACTTAATCTCCTTGGCCGTAGAATAAGGAACGGTGTTTGACGATCCAAGGATCACCGGAGGAACATCGAACTTCTCTGCCACGTAGGCATCATCCCGACGGGTCGGATCATCAAACAGCAGACCTTTCCCTTTGTCAAGGGCTAGCCGAGGAGCGGGAGGTTTACCGGACTCAGGAGCAATAGGATTACCAGACCCAGGAGCAGGGGGTCACTAGACCCAGGATCGAAATTTCTTATCCTCAACGTCACCATTGGACAAATCGAATAAGCAGAAAAGGAAGAAGGAGATTACCTTGAAAGAGATTGGAAGAGGAAAGATGGAGAGGAATTCGTTAACAGTCGTAGGAGCAAAGATCAGATTAGGAAGAGCAAAGAGAAACAAAAAATCTGAAGGGGTGGGGAATTTTATATGAGCCCATCTCGAAATCTAGGCCGTTCAAAGAAGGATGTGTGGCGACATCCTGCAACTGGCGGCACTTCGAGTTCCGCTTCCAAGGGTGGGAGAAGTCCAATTGAACAGGTCATGATGACTTTCATTCAATGACATTGCCTCGATTGTCGCACCTATAAAATCCACAAAATCATATTCCTTGAACCGAACTGTCAGAATCCGAACGACACGATCGATGGGGGCAATTGATACGGCCCTCCCAGTATGGGCCAGGACCGAACGGCCCATGCCCACGTCGTAAACCCCCAAGCCTGGGGAGAACGAGGCCCCCACGAAGAATCAGAGTTGGGCCGGTTTCGGACCGAAGCTGACACAACCGCCGACCCACACCATCAGGAGTTAACCGCTTCCCTTAAAGCACGCCCCCTTAATCACCATTAAGGGGCCCCTATTACGTCCATCTTCATGACCCATGAAGGCATCATTAAAGGGCAGATGACCGGGGCGAGATAGGGGGACGTCGAGGCGACGTGGCTGGGAAAGACTTCTATAAAGCGACTCGAGGAACAACATGCAAAATGAAACTTCCTGGATACCCAAAACATTGAGGTAGTCCTCTTACACGACCTTGTCTTCCACCTTATAATTTTCCTCCATAGCTCGGCCCGAGGACTCGTGTATCGGCCTCCCCGTGAGCCCTACCGATCCCACCGAGCATCCTTCAGATCCATTTTGACTTTGGCATCGGAGGGGATTTCGTCGGAACCAAGGTCCGACCCCCTGACAAGCTTTCTCATCTGTCCATGTCAAGTAAGATCCAGTTACACCGAGACTACCCTTTGGTACCCAACCAACCCGGAGTTGAAGGCGCTCACCCCTAGCTCGCTCATCTCCACCCCCTATAGAGGCCTTTCCTTACCAAGAATCCTCTTTGACACGCTGACGCTCGGACCCACACGCTCTTTGCCCAAGCCGAACAAGTTGTGCCCATCTCCCAGAGGCCATGTGCACCACGCGTGATAGTGTTGACCTCTGGTCTTCCAATCAACCAATCCGTGGTGAGAAAATACCCTGAAACACCAGCAAAAGGTGACTTCTTTCACTCGTTTGAATTAAAACCAGGGTTCTAAATTTCTCCCCCAAATGCCTCCTTTCGATCTCAGCGGCATGCTCATCTTCTCGGCGATCCTCAGGCTGCTCCTGATCATTTACGGTGAGTGGCAGGACACGAACATGGAGGTGCGGTTCACCGACATCGACAACTCCGTGTTCCCCTATGCCGCTGACTTAGTTAAAGGGGAGGTCTCTGTTCGAGAGATCGACGTACAGATACTCCCCGCTAGATACTCCTCGATGTTGGCTTTCTTGCTTGTCCCTTATCCGTTGCTGCATCGATCGTGGGGCAAAATCCTCTTCTCTTCTGCTGGTATGTGATATTCTTTATAAAAATTTGATTTTTTAGTGCTAGCTGCTTTGATTGAATCTTTTTGTCACTTTTAACTTAAAAGCACAAATTTGCAATTTGTATTGGGATCACTATTAGCTATAACACAATTAAAAGAAATTAGAATTTTGGAAAGTTGAGAAAGCTTCAATTGAGGCATTGGACTTCTTTTATTTTAGTGACCTTTTTTCGTAATCATGTCGATGTCCTGAAAGTTTTAATTATAGTCTTTGTTTGCTACATTGAGATATTATTTCACGTCTATCTTATTTTCATTCTCATAATCAATTATTGTTATAATTATAGTCTGAAGAGATCTTTGCTGGAGCAGTAAGAGAGGTGAAGGAGGAAACTGGTGTAAGTATCAGTAGCATCTGCCATTTTTTCTTCCTCTTCTTTTTAATTTCTCTGCTGAAGATTATCTCACTTGAAATGAATCTTTGTGTTTGCTTAATAATAAAATGTTAACTTTATCTTAATTTCTGTTGCATATTGATACAGAATTCGTTGAAGTGATTGCTTTTAGGTAATTTCAGTGTCCTTACAATCTAATTGATTCTAAAAAGTTTCTAGAACTAGAAATTTTTGCACATTTAAATATAAGCGCATTTGATTCAATGAATAAATGCCACAAATTTCTGCGCCCCTAGAACCAGAAGAAGTGCTTTCAAATAAATTACTGGGTTTTTGCTAGTAATATGTTTGCTTAACTTTTTATGGTGGTATATCAAATCTTATTCTGCCCAGGAATTAAACCCAGATCCATATGGAGGTGCTTTTGGTTCAGATGGTGAAAATATAATTAATTGTCCAAGAAATTATCGTGTTTGGAACTTCTGGGCGAGTTGCAGGTTTTGTTTCTAAAGACATACAGGTTTGCCCCTTCATATACTTTAGTTTTTTAAAAAGCCGATGCTTGAGTTTTATACTTGTTTAATTTAATATATTAATTTATTTTTTAAACTTTAGTTTTATTTTATAGGTAGTGGGAGGAATAGTGGAATTAGCACCATGGAGGTAGACTGCAGTATATAAAAGTACTAAGAAAGCTGGAGGGCTTTGTGTTGCCGACGAAGTTTAGTCAGGATTTGCACGCACATGGAGCCATTTCTGGGGATTTGAGGGGCACGTGTGGTGCCTGATATAGTTACAATGGCAAAGGTGCATTTTTAATTCTTATAACGAATATCGATAAGAATAACATTAGTTGGTTTTCTGTTCATTAGCTTAATCTTTTGGATTAAATATGTTTTCAACAACTCAACTATAGTTTCACCAATATAATTAATTGTGGGTCTCTCTCAATCTCTCTTCTTAAGAAATATTAAAAACATGACTATATATAACTGCAAAACTTAGATCTAATCTTAGGTTGATTGGTTTCTTGTGAGATATCAGCAGGGTATTGGAAATGGGATACCAATCGGGGTGGTGATCACAACTCCAGAGATCATTGCGGTCTTAACACGCATGAGCTATTTTAATACATTTGGTGGCAATCCCGCATGCACTGTTGGAGGACTCGCTGTTTGTTAGAGTACTTGAGAAAGAACGACATCAAGAGAATGCATTTGTCGTGGGTTTCGAATTGAAACATCGCCTCGAGGCCCTCCAAGAGAAGCATGAAAGTAAGCTTTCATTCTCGCAGAATCTATGTTTATGCAACACTATTTCAGGAGTAAGTTTAGTTAACAGCTGATCCATGATAAATAATCTACTTTCTCTGTGTTTTTATGTCCTAAGCATTTGATCAATGGTCTTCAATTTAGTTATAGAACAGAAATCATATTGATTGCTTGATGTTACTAGATACTTGTTCAATCCATGCACATTAAATTCTTAATATGCTTTTAATCTGAAAATATGTAAAGATATTTGTGCAGTTTTTTCTTTTTATTTAACTTGGTTTCTATATTTCCTTTCTATAAAAATCATAATCATGCTGGAGAAATAATGCTTTTAAACTTGACTGCTCTAATTCTTGACTGGTTCTTTCCATAGTCATTGGGGATGTGAGGGGAAGAGGCCTGATGTTGGGAGTTGAATTGGTCTCGGACTGCCAATTGAAAACTCCAGCTAAAGCCGAAATCTTGCATGTTATGGATCAGATGAAAGGTATAACCCCCCTCCCATAAAATAAATAAATTAGAGCATGTAATTTTTGTATGACAACCTTCAATCACACTGAAAAATAAATGTTGGCCCTCAGTGAAAATAATTGTCGTGTTATATATCAATTTGACAGAAATGGGAGTGCTACTCGGCAAGGGTGGATTCTATGGAAATGTATTCAGAATAACACCGCATCTTTGCTTCACAAAGGAAGATTCTGGTGAGTATTAGATTTTCGTTGATGCACAAATAATCAGTTCATTGTTATAGATTCATTTGTCTACATATCAATGAGAGTCCATTTTATCTTCATATATGTCTAGTTCTGGTTATATTATGATACTGGCTTATAACTATATTTGCATTGCTTTGTGCCATTGCTTAGCTTACTAATCTTCCTTGTGCTCATGTTTTCTTTTTGTAAGGGCTAGGGACAAGTAAGCCTAAAGAAGGAACAGAGTCGGGGATGAAGCTAGCTATCAAGCTCGGGACCTAGGGGCTCGAAGTGCATCCCTGATGTGTCTCAATGAACCATTAAGCTCTTCATGCAATCGGTGGTAATATCCGATGACAGGTTTTTCGATGGTGGCAAAGACAACAACTATCATAATGTAAACAATGATATTATATTCAAATAAAATTATTAGCACTTGTTCTTTTTCTTTCAAGAAATTAATGATATGAATTATGTAACTGCAGAAGTTTGTGTAATCAATACAATGATATTATTTTCAAATGAAATTATTTTATGACTCAATCAAACTGAGCATATCGAAAATTCAATTAGGCTCAATTGAATGAAATGGCATGAGATCTCATTTGCTAATTTATTGTATGTTGTATATGTTTATATTAAAAACAATTTCAATGACCATCGTTGTTGCCATTTAGTACAAGCACGATCTATGGTGGACCTTTAACAGCGCTTGTACTAAAGAAGCGTTGTCTATTGGGACCTTAGACATCGCTTGTACTAAACAAGTGTTGTCTAAGGTCCCAGATAGATGGCACTTGTTTATACAAGCAATGTCTATGGTGAACCTTTAACAGTGCTTGTACTAAAGAAGCTTTGGGACCTTAGGCAGCACTTGTACTAAACAAGCGTTATCTAAGGTCCCAGATAGAAAGTGCTTTATTAGTACAAGCATTGTCTATGGTGGACCTTTAACAACGCTTTTACTAAAGAAGCGCTGTCTATTGGGACCTTTGACAATGCTTATATTAAACAAGTGTTGTCTATGGTTCCAGATTGACAATGCTTTTTTAGTACATGCGATGTCTATGGTGGACCTTTAACATCGCTTTTACTAAAGAAGCACTGTCTATTGGGACCTTTGACAGCGCTTGTAAATCGCTATTAAAACCAGCTCCCTTTAGCAGCGGCGAGATAAACAACACGCAGAAGTGCTGTTAAAGACCTTATTTAAGCATTGTTAAAGGTCCCTTTTGTAGTAGTAAATGATATGATTTTAAGCCTGATTTTGTCTTCTCTTATTTTTCAATTGAATATTTCGATCTCCCAGTTCCAACGGATATTTTTACGGATTTTTCTCAGCTCAGAACTATTTTCAAAAGTTCATGGAAAATATGGATTTTTTTATTAAATGATATGATTTTTATAGACTAAGTTTTTCTTCTCTTATTTTTAATTTGAAAATGGTAATCTTTCGGTTTCAACTGACATTTTTGCAGATTTTTCTGACCACGGTGCTATTTTCTACATTTTCTAGCAGATATGGATCTTTTTATTATATGACATGATTTTTATAACCTACATTTGGCTTCTCTTATTTTTGGCGATTTATCAGTTCCACCAGACATTTTCAGATTTTAATTAGCTTGGGCCCATTTTTCTACATTTTCGTGAAGATATGGACCTTTTTATTAAATGATATGATTATTTGGCCTAATTTTGTCTTCTCTTTTTTTCAGTTGAAGATGGCGATCTCCCGATTCCAACAGGCATTTGAGCGGATTTTTCTGAGCTCCAGGCTATTTTCTATATTTCCTGTAAGATATGGATATTTTAATTAAATTATATGATTTTTATATCCTAATTTTGACTTATCTTATTTTTAGTTGAAGATGGCCATCTCCCGTTTCAAACAGAAATTTTTGAAGATTTTTCTAAGCTCGGGGCTATTTTCTACATTTTAAGGAATAAATGGATCATTTTATTAAATGATATGATTTTTGGCCTAATTTTGTCTTCTCTTATTTTTTACCTTAAGATGGCGATCTCCCAATTCCAACAGACATTGTTGCAGATTTTAATTAGCTTGGGGCAATTTTTCTACATTTTCTGGAAGATATGGACCTTTTTATTAAACGATATGATTATTTGGCCTAATTTTGCCTTCTCTTTTTCAGTTGGAGATGGCGATCTACCAATTCCAACGGGCATTTGAGCGGATTTTTCTTAGCTCTGGACTATTTTCTACATTATCTGTAAGATATGGACCTTTTTATTAAATTATATGATTTTTATATCCTAATTTTGTCTTCTCTTATTTTTCAGTTGAAGATGGCCATCTCCCATTTCAAACAGAAATTTTTGAAGATTTTTCTGCACTCGGGGCTATTTGTCTACATTTTATGGAAGATATGGATCATTTTAGTAAAAGATGTGTTTTGGCCTAATTTTGTATTCTCGTATTTTCCTTAAGCTGAAAATGGCGATCTCCTAGTTCCAACAGACATTTTTGCGGAGTTGTTTTTGACCTCGAGGCTATTTTCTACATTTTCTGGAAGATATGAATCTTTTTATTAAATAATTTATTTTTTGTCCTAAATTTGTCTTCTCTTATATTTCAAATGAAGATGGCGATCTCTCAGAATAGACATTTTTTGCGGATTTTTCTGAGTTCCAGGCCATTTTCTACGTTTTCTGTAAGATTTGAATCTTTGTATTAAATGATATAATTTTTATAGCCTAATTTTGTCTTCTCTTACTTTTCAGTTAAAGATGGTAATCTCCCAGTTCAAATGGATATTTTTGCGGATTTTACTTAGCTCTGTATTTTCTGGAAGATGTGGATCTTTTTATTAAATGATATGATTTTTGGCATAGTTTTGTCTTCTCTTATTTTTCAGTTGAAGACAGCGATCTCGCTGTTCCAACGGACATTTTTGCGGATTTTACTTAGCTTAGAGCTATTTTTTGCATTTTATGGAAGATATGAATCTTTTATTAAATGATATTATTTTTGTCATATTTTTGTCTTCTCTTATTTTTTTTAATTAAAGATGTCGATCTCCCTATTTAACGAATATTTTTGCTGATTTTTCTGAGCTAGGGTCTCTTTTCTGCATTTCTGGAAGATATGAATCTTTTTATTAAATGACATCTTTTTGGCCTAATTTTGGCTTCTCTTATTTTTCAGTTGAAGATGGTGATCTTCCTGTTCCAACGAAAATTTTTGCGGATTTTTCTGTGCTCAGAGCTATTTTCTACATTTAATTGAAGATATATATCTCTTTATTAAATGATATGATTTTTGACCTAATTTTGTCTTCTCTTATTTTTCAGTTGAAAATGGCGATTTGCACCGGGTTTTCTGAGCCGGTATTCTTTTTCTACATTTTCAGAAAGTTATGGATCTTTTTAGTAAATGATATAATTTTTGACATAATTTTGTCTTCTCTTAATTTTCAGTTGAAAATGACGATCTCCCTGGTGCCACGGACATTTGTGCGGATTTTTCTGAGTTTCGGGCTATTTTTAACATTTTCTATAAAATATGAATCTTTATATTAATTGATCTGATTTTTATTGCATAATTTTTATCTTCTCTTTTTTTAGTTGAAAATAGCAATCTCACATGTCCAATGGATATTTTTATGGATTTTTCAAAACTTGGGGATATTTTTATACTTTTTGGAGCAGTTATGTATCTTTTAATTAAATGACATGATATTTTGGCCTAATTTTGTTGTCTCTTAATTTTTCATAGAAGATAGCGATCTCCCGGTTCCAACGGGTATTTTTATGTATTTTTCTGAGCTCCATGCTATTTTCTAAATTTTCTATAAGATATAAATCTTTATATTAAATGATATGATTTTTAGCCAAATTTTGTCTTTCTTTTTTTAGTTGAAGATGTCAATCTCCCGATTCCAAGGGACATTTCTGCAGAAGTTCTCAGCTCAGAACTATTTTTCAAAGTTCATTGAAGATATGGATCTTTTATTAAATGATATGATTTTTATAGACTAAGTTTATCTTTTCTTGTTTTCAGTTGAAGATGGCGTTCTCCCGGTTTCAACGGACATTTTTACAGATTTTTCTTTCCTCGGTTCTATTATCTAAATTTTCTAGAAGATATGTATCTTTTTATTAAATGATATGATTTTCGGCCAAATTTTGTCTTCTCTTATTTTTTAGTTAAAGGTGGCGATCTGCTATTTCCAACGGACATTTTTACGGAATTTTCTAAGTTTCAAGCTATTTTATACATTTTCTGTATGATATTAATATTTATATTAAATGAGATGACTTTTATAACCTAATTTTGTCGTTTCATGTTTTTAAGTTGAAGATGGCGATCTCCCGATTCCAACGGGACATTTTTGCAGATTTTTCTGAGATCGGTAATATTTTTCTACATTTTCAGGAAGTTATGGATCTTCTTATTAAATGATATTATCTTTAGGCCTAATTGTTCCTCTCTTATTTTTTTCGTTGAAGATGGTGATCTCCCGTTCCAACGGACATTTTATGGATTTTACTGAGATCTGGGCTATTTTCTAAATTTTCTGTAAGATATAAATCTTTATAGTAAATGATACGTTTTAAGCCTAATTTTGCCTTTTCTTATTTTTCAGTTGAAGATGTCGATCTCCATGTTCCAACAAACATTTTTGCGATTTTTTCTCAGCTCGAAACTATTTTCAAAAGTTCATGAAGATATGGATCTTTTTATTGATATGATTTTTATAGACTAAGTTTGTCTTCTCTTATTTTTAGTTCAAGACAATGATCTCCTGGTTCCAACGGATATTTTTGTGGATTTTTCTGAACTCGAGGAAATTTTCTAAATTTTCTGGAAGATATGGATCTTTTTATTAAATGATATGATTTTTGACCTAATTTTTTGTCTTCTATTATTTTTCAGTTGAAGATGGCAATCTCCTAGTTCCACCGGACATTTTAAGGGAGTTTTTTGAGCCAGTGCTATTTTCTTCATTTTCTGAAAGATATGAATATTTATATTAAATGATATGATTTTTGACCTAATTTTTGTCTAACTTATTTTTCAGTTGAAGATGGCGATCTCCCAGTTCCAACGGACATTTTGGCGGATTATTCTGACCACAGGGCTATTTTCTACATTTCCAAGAAGATATGAATCCTTATATTAAATGATATGATTTTTTGGCTAATTGTGTATTCGCTTTTTTAAAGTTGAAGATGGTGATATCCCTGTTCCAACGGACATTTTTGCGGATTTTTTTGTTATCGGTGCTATTTTCTACATTTTATGGAAGATATGGATCTTTTTATTAAATGATATATTTTTATAGCCTACGTTTCTCTTCTCTTATTTTTTTTAAGTTGAAGAGGGCGATTTACCGGTTCCAATGCACATTTTTGCATATTTTTCTTAGGTTGGGGCTATTTTTCTATATTTTCTGGAAAATATGATTCTTTTTATTAATGATATGAATTTTATTCTAATTTGTCATCTCTATTTTTTTCGTTGAAGATGGCAATCTCTCGGTTCCAACGGACATTTTAAAGGATTTTTCTGAGCTCCGGGTTATTTTCTAAATTTTCTGTAAGATATGAATCTTTATATTAAATGAAATGATTTTTTATCCTAATTTTGTCTTCTTTTATTTTTCAGTTGAAGATGTCGATCTCTCGACTCCAACGGATATTTTTGCAGATTTTTCTCAGCTCGAAACTATTTTCAAAAGTTCATTAAAGATATGAATCTTTTTATTAAATGATATGCTTTTTATATACTAAGCTTGTTGTCTCTTATTTTTTAGTTGAAGATTGCGATCTCCCGGTTTCAACGGACATTTTTGCAGAATTTTCTGACCTCGAGACTATTTCCTATATTTTCTGGAAGATATGGATATTTTTATTGAATGATATGACTTTTGGCCTAATTTTGTCTTCTCTTATTTTTCAGTTGAAGATGGTAATCTCTCGGTTCCAACGGATATTTTTGCGGATTTTTTAAGCTGGGAACTATTTTCAAAAGTTCATTTAAGATATGGATCTTTTTATTAAATGATATGATTTTTATATAAGAAGCTTGTCTTTTATTATTTTTTCTGTTCAAGATGGCGATCTCCCGGTTCCAACGGATATTTTTGCAGATTTTTCTAACCTCGATACTATTTCCTAGATTTCTGGAAGATATGGATATTTTTATTAAATAATATGATTTTTGGCCTAATTTTGTCTTCTCTTATTTTTGAAGGCAGCGATTTCACTGTTCCAATGGACATTTTTGCAGATTTTACTTAGCTCAGGGCTATTTTCTGCATTTTCTAGAAGATATGATCTTTTTATTAAATGATATGATTTTTGGCATACTTTTATCTTCTCTTATTTTTTTCAGTTGAAGATGGCGATCTCTTAACGGGCATTTTTGCTGATTTTTCTGAGCTCAGATCTATTTTCTGCATTTTTCTGGAAGATACGAATCTTTTTATTAAATGATATCTTTTTGGCCTAATTTTGTCTTCTCATAATTTTCAGTTAAAGATGGTGATCTCCCTGTTCCAACGAACATTTTGCGGATTTTTCTGTGCTCGGAGCTATTTTCTACATTTTATTGAAGATATGTATCTCTTTATTAAATGATATGATTTTAAGCCTAATTTTGTCTTCTCTTATTTTCAGTTGAAAATGGCGATTTCCCGGTTCCAACAGACATTTGCGCCGGTTTTTTTTGAGCTCGGTATTATTTTTCTACATTTTCTGAAAGTTATAGATTTTTTATGAAATGATATGATTTTTGGCCTAATTTTGTCTTCTCTTATTTTTTAGTTGAAAATGGCGATCTTCCAGTTCCCACGGACATTTATGCGGATTTTTCTGAGCTCCGGGCTATTTTCGACATTTTCTGTAAGATATGAATCTTTAGATTAATTGATATGATTTTTATAGCCTAATTTTTATCTTATCTTATTTTTCAGTTGAAAATGGCGATCTCCCAGGTCCAACGGATTTTTTGCGGATTTTTCAGAACTCGGTTATATTTTTATACATTTTCGAGAAGTTATGGATCTTTTATTAAATGACATAATATTTTGGCCTAATTTTTGTGTCTCTTAATTTTTCATTGAAGACGGCGATCTCCCGGTTCAAACGGGCATTTTTATGTATTTTTCTGAGCTATGGATTATTTTCAAATTTTTTGTAAGATATGAATCTTTATATTAAATGATATGATTTTAACCAAATTTTGTCTTCTCTTTTTTAGTTGAAGATGTCGATCTCCCGGTTCCAACGGACATTTTTGCGGATTATTCTTAGCTCGGAACTATTTTCCAAAGTTCATTGAAGATATGGATCTTTAATTAAATGATATGATTTTTATAAACAAAGTTTCTCTTCTCTTATTTTTAGTTGAAGATGGTATTCTCCTGGTTCCAATAGACATTTTTACAGATTTTTCTTTCCGCGGGGCTATTTTCTAAATTTTCTGGAAGATATGTATCTTTTAATTAAATGATATGATTTTTGGCCAAATTTTCTCTTCTCTTATTTTTCGGTTGAAAATGGCGATCTCCTAGTTCCAACAGACATTTTTGCGGATTTTTCTGAGTTCCAAGCTATTTTATACATTTTCTGAATGAAATTAATATTATTATTAATATTATATGATTTTTATAACCTAATTTTTTCTTCTCTTATTTTTAATTTGAAGATGGTGATCTCCCGACTTCAACGGACATTTTTGCGGATTTTTCTGAGATCGGTGCTTTTTTCTATATTTTCGGAAAGTTATGGATCTTCTTATTAAATGATATTATCTTTAGGCCAAATTTTGTCCTCTGTTATTTTTTTCGTTGAATAAGGCGATCTCCCGGTTCCAACGGATATTTTTAGGGATTTTCTGAGATTGGGGCTATTTTTTAAATTTTTTATATTAAATGATATGATTTTATACCCTAATTTTGCATTCTCTTATTTTTTTTGTTGACAATGTCGATCTTCTGATTTCAACAGACATTTTTTCGGATTTTTCTCAGCTCGAAAATATTTTCAAAAGTTCATGAAGATATGGATCTTTTTATTGATATGATTTTTATAGACTATGTTTGTCTTATCTTATTTTTAGTTGAAGGTGGCGATCTCATGGTTCCAACGGATATTTTCATGGATTTTTCTGAACTCGAGGCTATTTCTAAATCTTCTGGAAGATATGGATCTTTTTATTAAATGATATGATTTTTGACCTAATTTTGTCTTCTCTTATTTTCAGTTGAAGATGGCAATCTCCCGGTTCCAACGAATATTTTAAGGGAGTTTTTGAGCCCCGTGCTATTTTCTTCATTTTCTGAAAGATATGAATATTTATATTAAATGATATTATTTTTGACCTAATTTTGTCTTATCTTATTTTTCAGTTGAAGATGGCGATCTCCCGGTTCCAACGAATATTTTGGCGGATTATTCTGACCTCGGGGCTATTTTCTACATTTTCAGGAAGATATGAATCCTTATATTAAATGATATGATTTTTTGGCTAATTATGTATTCTTTTAGTTTTTTTAAGTTGAAGATGGTGATCTCCCCATTCCAACGGATATTTTTGCGGATTTTTATGTTATCGGTGCTATTTTCTACATTTAAAGGAAGATATTGATCTTTTTATTAAATGATATATTGTTATAGCCTACGTTTCTCTTCTCTTATTTTTTTCAGTTGAAGAGGGCGATTTATCGGT